>JAMZAV010004659.1:0-144933 GCA_024449915.1 Sweltsa coloradensis | reverse complement strand
ATAATATAGTAATATATTATATTTATAAATTATATATAAAGACTTATAATTATTATAAGCTATTAATTAAGGATGATGTAAACATGAATTGAGTTGAAATTTTTGTTCGGATTAAAAATAATTGGGTGAATTTTGTTTGAAACAAGTTGGAGAAAAAGTCGTTGAAATAAAGAGGATATCAAATAAAATTGTTATTTCAAGTAAGGTGTGTCATCATAATAAATTTACATAAATTACAGGACTGGTCAATGTAGATATTATAAAGTGTCTAATTATTTAAGCATTTAAGGGAGGTCGGCAAACACGCGTAGCGCACCCCTGCAGCTCGCTGTGGCCGCAACACTTTGTACATCAACGTGTGGCAGGCAGTTGGCCTATGCTGGTCAGGCGCGAAATCACAGAGTGGAATAATGTTTTCAGATTGAGTAATAGCTCGACAAAGATGTCCAGATGAACGCATGTCCAGATGGATACATGTCCAGATGGATGCATGTCCAGATGAACGCATGTCCAGATGGATGCATGTCCAGATGAATGCATGTCCAGTTGAAGCATGTCCAGTTGGCGTCTGTCCAGTTGGACCAGTGTCCAGTTGGACGTCAGCCCTTTCACATGCCACAATAAAATCAGTTTTGTAACAATGTCTTTGGTATTGAATGTTATTGAACGGTTTATTGCTGCATTTAAGTTTTGCTATGTTTTATTCGTGTGGTCATGCTTCTGATCATATATTTCTACTGAAATTCTCATTTATGTGACTATAGGTGATCTATGCCAGACGGTGTATTACTCCTCGTTAACGAGGAGCCACGACGAACATCTAGGAGGCAGTGATTAAGTGTATTAAGTACTAGGAAAACGCTTAAGTCCCGCCGCGTTGTTGGATGAGCGTAATTGGTAAATTGAGTTGCCATGTGTTTTGCGGATTTTCTGTTGTTCTGTGAAGAAAATCAGAACTTTGTTTAAATTTTTTTATAATTAAATCAAATTAAATAAAAAATTAACTTATTTTTTTTTAATTTATCGTAATTTTAAAAAAGGAAAAAATCGTAATATTGAAATTTTCATAAGAAATAATTATTCGATTGCGCACAAATTTTACACGAATATATTAATTCCTAAAATTAAGGTTCTGTGAAAAAATCATTACAATCGAATAAAGCATGTAGGAGTTATAAGTCAAAGACATTTTTTTGAAACGAAATTAATCGTAAAATTGCGATTTTCATGAGAAATAATTTTTAGATTGCGTTAAAAATCGTGGCAGTTCTAAGTTTAGAGATTTCGAAGGCCTTCATAAAATTTCATCGCAATCTGAGTATCGGTTTAGCCGGAATCGTGTTAACAGACAGACAAAAATACAGAAAGAAAGAAAGAAAGAAAGAAAGAAGAAGAAAAAAAAAAAAAACATTCCGGATTTTTTTCTCCAGTGTAGTGAAATGGAATCTTCGCTTCGCTCGCTACGCTCGCTACGCTCATCCAATTAGGAGGCTTTTCATCTACACCCTTATCGTTATCAGATGCTCAAGATCGAAAAGACACGTTAAAACTACAGTAGCCTATAAAGCTCCTCGGGCGGGCTTCGTTGCTGACGGATGTGACTGTGGTCGACGGGAATGACGCGAAGATGAACTTCTCGAATCTAAAAAAGGTTTTCAAACACAATCGCCAAATTCACGCCCAAAGCCTGAATTAGACATTTTACATCCTTGATTTTTTCAAGGATCCTTCATATTGATTACATATTCATGCCGTAAATAAAATGAATCTCGAAAGAACATTGAACTGTCCAATGCAAGCTTTAGACTTTAGACGGTTTTGATAACATACCTCATATTACGAGCTTGGCAATGTCGTTTATAGAGAACTAACTATTCATCTCCCCTTCCTGAAAATATACATTTCTCGTTTGGAGGAAAAATGGAGTGATATATATGAACAGATAATCGTTGCACCTTATAAACTGGTGCAATAATGTCGAGGATAAGAAATGTATACTGTGATATACTGGCTACAACAAAAGAATGCAGTTGCTTTGTAGTGGTGGGGGTAGAATAAACGCGCGGTAAAAGCAATGTCGCCTTTGTGAATGAAAGAGAAATATATTTAAGAAATTTTCCAAAACGCCCATTTTCGCAAATTTCGAGATAAGAATGAACAATTCGTGTAAAAATCACAGCTACAAGATATAATTTTTTAAACAATCATTTTAGTGAAGTGTTATGCTATAGCTACAACAAAAGAATGCAAAGGCTTTGTAGTGGTGGGGGTAAAATAAACTTGCGGTAAAAGCAATGTCGCCTTTGTGAATGAAAGAGAAATATATTTTACCAACACAAGCAAAAATTATCTGTGCTTCATCACAGAGTTCCTCCGTGTGATATCCACGTTGAAAAGTTGTTATGTTGGGAAAACAATTTCGAGCTATCTGCATTCTTTCGATGGTTCTACTGTATCATGTTCATTGATTGAGTGTATATTATGTACGACAAATAGATCATCGGGTGCACTAACAGCTTACGCTGATTGGGCTTACAACTTGACGTCAGCTGGTCGCGAGAAGCTTCCCTTGCGATGGATTGGTGTGACCGCTTGACGTCAGCTGGTCGCGAGAAGCTTCCCTTGCGATGCAAAACTGTGACCGCTTGACGTCAGCTGGTCGCGAGAAGCTTCCCTTGCGATGCAAAACTGTGACCGCTTGACGTCAGCTGGTCGCGAGAAGCTTCCCTTGCGATGCAAAACTGTGACCGCTTGACGTCAGCTGGTCGCGAGAAGCTTCCCTTGCGATGCAAAACTGTGACCGCTTGACGTCAGCTGGTCGCGAGAAGCTTCCCTTGCGATGCAAAACTGTGACCGCTTGACGTCAGCTGGTCGCGAGAAGCTTCCCTTGCGATGCAAAACTGTGACCGCTTGACGTCAGCTGGTCGCGAGAAGCTTCCCTTGCGATGCAAAACTGTGACCGCTGGAGAAATAAATCATATTCGTCGCGCCCGGGATGCACGTCTTGTGAGCGATTGTTCTCATCAAATCGATGACCAACCGATCACCATATTCATATAATTTTTTCTAGTTTTAGAATGATGCTAGTTTTGTTGGCACAGTTTAAAAAACAAATTAAAGAGGGTACCCTGAGCTTGACCCAACTCAAATGCGCGCAAACAGGTGTTGATGATTTCTGGTGAACGGTTGGTAAAATCATTACGTACCAAATTTTTTTTTTTTACTTTTATATTGATATCCGTAATTGGTTGCACAAAATAAGCCTTTAAGATCCATTGCGAGACATAAGTCCAAAACGTGAAAAAAATGGGAAATCCAAAACATGGATTACAATTCTGGAAATTCCCACCAAACCGTTTATCTTACAACAAAATGAAATTAACCTGCGCGTTCACATTGATTTAAACGTTGATATCCATTATGCAAATTTGAGATTAAAAATATGTACACTTGGAATAAATTCCTTAAGTTGACCAAAATTTTGTAAATTTTGGTGATTTCACTAAATTTTAATTTAAAATCAATGAATTAATTTAGGAATACGCATTATGGATAACATAGATTTATTCTTTATAAACGTTAGTATGAAATTTGATAATGGTGTTATAAACCGTTTACCTGAAAAAAACAGAAATCTGAGCGCCTAAACTCGTCTCCGTTCTAGCCTCAGCATACCCTCTTAAGAAGAAATAATATTACAATTTTTTAAAACTAGGAAAACGCTTAAGTCCCGCCGCGTTGTTGGATGAGCGTAATTGGTGCATTCAGCTGCCATGTGTTATGCGGATTTTCTGTTGTTCTGTGAAAATATATTACTAAATCGAAGGAATTTTTTAAATTAAATTAAATTAAACTAAAAATTAACTTTACTTTTTCATTTTTTTTTATAAATCGTAATTCAAAAAAAGAAAAAAATCGTAAAATTGCGATTTTCATAAGAAATAATTATTCGATTGCGCTCAAATTTTACACGAATATATTATTAATTCATAAAATTAAGGTTCTGTGAAAAAATCATTACAATCGGATAAAGCATGTAGGTGTGTAGTAAGTCGAAGAAATTCTTTAAAAATCGAAAAAAATCGTAAAATTGCGTTTTTTATGAGAAAAAATTTCCCGATTGCGCTCAAAAACGTGGCAGTTCTAAGTTCAAAGATTTCAAAGCCCTTTATAAAAATTTCATCGCAATCGGAGTATCGGTTTAGCCGGAATCGTGTTAACAGACAGACAAAAATACAGAAAAAAAGAAAAAAAAACATTCCGGATTTTTTTCTCCAGTGTAGTGAAATGGAATCTTCGCTTCGCTCGCTACGCTCATCCAACAATAACAGTCGAGTTCTTAAATCATATTTTGATTTAATCAAATTATTTTGAATCGAGCAACGACTTCGGCGTTTTCCTCGTAGTGTCACATGTTCAAAAGTTTTTTTAAAAGTATTAATGTATTATCATTATGTAAATTTATTTAAACTTATCATTAATCTCTACTTTTAGTTTAATTTTATATGGATGCAGGACACCTATCTAGGTGGATGGGATGTGGTCCCGCTTCTTGCATTCCTTTCTTCATGAGGCCAATACAATCTGCATGTATTTATTTGTATATGTACCATGTCTTATGATGATGAATAAATTATAGTTATAATAGTAATAATAATAATAAATGAGAATGAAAATGAAAATATTATTAAAATAGAGTGTGTGCGTGTGTGCGTGTATTATGTATATGTGCGGAAAGAAGAGTGATGAAATTATATTGCAATTATGATTGTCATTGAGCATATAGTTGTTTTTATCTTTGTATATATTATGTCCTTTGGCTTTGTAAAAACCCCCCCCCCTACACCCCCGGGCGCCGTCCCGCGCGAAGAAACCCGACCAGACCCCGATAATTGACCGACCAAGAGTGAACTCGGTGAAAGGTTTCGATAGATCGAGGACATATCGATTGTGGAATGACGTCACTGCGTCGAGATGTTTGTTTAGAGGGAGGTGGGGGGGGGGGGGAAGGGGGGGGGGAAATCCCTCAAGTCGCCGACGGTATAATCTTTTATTTTTCAAACTCGTCTCTTTCGATTTATAAAAAAAAGAAAAATCTTCCAACTTGGATTTAGTCTTTCTTTAGAGAAGAAGAAATGGATTCTATTATAAGACAATGTTTGTAAGAGAAGAAGCTCAAAAAAGATATGCATAACAAATTAGATTGAGTTCCCAGGGATTTGAAACCAATATTACAGATGAAGGAAGAAAGATAAGGTCATGCAAAATACGAAAGTGTTTGAATTATGTAAAATTAGCGTTTTGTGCTTTAGTTGATACGTATAGGAGTACCCAAAATAGGGGCGCAGCTAACTTATCAAAAAATTGATAAAGAACGCACAAATAATCATATTGTGCATTGTTGAAAAAATACTCCTAAAAATGCTAGCCCGCTGTCTTGACTCAAAGGGTCACTAAACTAATAATTATGCCTTTATTTACAACAGAATACAGAATTCCACTAGTGTAAATATAATAAAACCTGAAAATTATTTCAGCATTAACATAAGTCAATTTATACACACTCAATACGTAATACATTATATATCATCCTTAAGAAAAGAAAAAATCAAGTCAATCGGAGGTCATGTTCGGTTTTATTGCAAGACGTGACACACGCACAGACGGACGGACACAGTCATTATGCTTTCACGGGAGCTTCGCTTACCAATTAGGGTAGAGAACTACGTTTGTACCAAAAATTTGTTAAGCCCATAGCTATTAAAAGATACTTCAACAATGTATTCTCAAACTTTTCATTCTAAAAAACCTCAATTGAATTAACTAGTAGGCCTATTTATTATTTTAAATAGTGTAAGAAACCACAATTGGACAGTTATGAAGAGGGGAAGAAAGGAGTGTATAACATTCTTCATTATCAATTTAAGTTTTACACCCCTCCAGTTAAAATTGTTATTTTTTCGTAATACAATCTTTTGTAGTATTTTGTGTATTTTATTAACATTTACAAAGATGTGCGACTCGTTAGATTTGTGGTTAAAGATGGTTATAGTCTCTGCTTCCAATGCAGTAATACCGGGGTTCAATTCCCAGGTAACAGTTTTTGAACTTCCGATATCTGGCTTAGGAATATGTAAAAAGGTGACTTTGGAGCCGTCATAGCAACAAAAATAAGGCACATAATACATTCTAAGGTTGTAACAAATCAGCCTTGTTTATTCTAGCGCTGTCCGCGGTTGTAATCGTGTCCAGCTTTATTGATCGGTGTTTCATACTTAAATACGCCTGTCTCTAGTTGGTCATTGTTCGCTCGTCAAAGATGTCCGCGCCTACGGGGTTGGCTTGGTCTGCTTTAAATTACTGTCCCCCACTGAAAGTCAGTTATAAGACTGAGTGGATAGACTCTAATTACGAATTTATTTATTTATTTATTATTTATTCGAAAGCTGTAGTAAGTAAATGTGGTTTTAGGGCATAGGCCTACTCCAGTTGAGTTATCAGAAAAGTTAGAAATGGACTTTAATCTTTCTTTCAAGCTTCATGATAGAACAAAACATGGTGTAGGTCGATAACTGAAATGCTCGCCAATTAACTAAACACGCATGGGATGGGAGAGCAGTAAGCGGGGATGTAAGCCATATAATGCAATTTTTTTTTAAACGAATTGATTTGTCTTTTTAATTCTTATTGTTCAAAAGAATTATGAACGTAATAACTTACTAGGAAAACGCTTAAGTCCCGCCGCGTTGTTGGATGAGCGTAATTGGTGCATTGAGCTGCCATGTGTTATGCGGATTTTCTGTTGTTCTGTGAAAAAATTAGTACTAACTACTAAGATGAAGATTTTTTAAAATTAAATTAAATAAAATAAAAAATAAACTTTAATTTTTAATTTTTTTTAATTAATCGTATGAATTTTAAAAATTGAAAAAAACGAAAAATTGCGATTTTTATAAGAAATAATTATTCGATTGCGCTCAAATTTCACATAAATATATAAATTCATAAAATTAAGGTTCTGTGAAAAAAGTATTACTATAAAATAAAGCATGTAGGTGTTATAAGTAAAAAAATTATTTTAAAAAAGAAAAAACCCACAAAATTTATATTTTCATGAAAAATAATTTATCGATTGCGCTCAAATTTCACACGGATATCTTAATTCATAAAATTAAGGTTCTGTTAAAAAACCATGAAAATCGGATTAAGCATGTAGGTGTTATAAGTAAAATAGATTTTCAAAAAATCGAAAAAAATCGTAAAATTGTGATTTTCATGAGAAATAATTTTTTGATTGCGCTCAAAAACGTGGCAGTTCTAAGTTCAGAGATTTCGAAGGCCTCCATAAAATTTCATCGCAAACGGAGTATCGGTTTAGCCGGAATCGTGCTGACAAACACACAAAAATACAGAAAAAAAAGAAAGGAAAAAAAAAAAAAAACATTCCGGATTTTTTTCTCCAGTGTAGTGAAATGGAATCTTCGCTTCGCTCGCTACGCTCATCCAATAATGCAACTACAATTCAGAGATTAAAATATACCCGTCATGGTGGTCTAGGGGTTAAGACGCTCACCTGGAATGTGGGAGATCCGTGGTTCGAGTCCCGGTCGGGGCGGACTTTTTTAATTTCTGGATTGTTTTAAACTAGGAAAACGCTTAAGTCCCGCCGCGTTGTTGGATGAGCGTATATGGTGTATTGAGCTGCCATGTGTTACGCGGATTTTCTGTTGTTCTGTGAAAAAATCATTACTTAGTCGAAGATTTTTTTATTAAATTAAATTTAATAAAAAATTAACTTTGTTTTTTTAATTAAATTAAATTAAATAAAAAAGTTACTTAATTTTTTTAATTAATCATAATTTTTAAAAAGAAAAAAATCGTAAAATTGCAATTTTTATAAGAAATAATTATTCGATTGCGCTCAAATTTAACACGAATATATAAATTCATGAAATTAAGGTTCTGTGAAAAAATCATTACGAAAGAATAAAGCATGTAGGTGTTATAAATCAAAGAATTATTTTAAAAAAGAAAAAAACCGTAAAATTTCGATTTTCACGAGAAATAATTTTTCGATTACGCTCAAATTTCACACAAATATCTTAATTCATAAAATTAAGGTTCTGTGAAAAAATCATTACAATCGGATAAAGTATGTAGGTGTTATAAGTCGAAGAATTTTTTTAAAAATCGAAAAACATCGTAAAATTGCGTTTTTTATGAGAAAAAATTTCCCGATTGCGCTCAAAAACGTGGCAGTTCTAAGTTCAGAGATTTCGAAGGCCTCCATAAAATTTATCGCAATTGGAGTATCGGTTTAGCCGGAATCGTGCTGACAAACACACAAAAATACAGAAAAAAAGAAAGAAAAAAAAAAAAAAACATTCCGGATTTTTTTCTCCAGTGTAGTGAAATGGAATCTTCGCTTCGCTCGCTACGCTCGCTACGCTCATCCAATTATTATACTCTTCATGTGCCTCGTTGGTCTGTGGTTAGCGTCTCTGCTTCCAATTCAGAATGTCCAGGGTTCGATTCCCGCTTTAGGCAAAAGTTTTTTAACTTCTGATTTGGACTTGAGTCCATCAGTTCTTCTCTTGGGAATTTGGAAACGGTGACTTTGGAATCGTCCTAGCAACGAGGCATATAATAAATTTAAAGTTGTTCTGAATCGGTCTTGTTGATTCTGGCGTTGATCCGCGGTTCTTCGCACTGTCAATGCCACTGATTGCTATATTTGCTATTAAAAAATATTGATCTTTGGTTAGTTATCGCTCACTCGTCGATTGCGTCGGGGCCTACAGGGCTGGCTTGGTCACTTGAGTTTACTGTCTCCCACTGAAAATCAGTTATAAGACTGAGGTAGTAGACTCTAAATACGAATGTATTTTATTTATTTATTTATTTATTTATTTATTTATTTATTTATTTATTTATTTATTTATTTATTTATTTATTTATTTATTTATTTATTTATTTATTTATTTAACAAAAAATTAAGATTACCTGGTTCTTACCTTAATAAAGGATTTTCCTGGATATGTTTAAAAACTTTACTTTATCAAATATAATTAATCTAAATAGAAATTATAAAATAAGGAGAACATTATTTAAAAATCTAAAAAAAAATAATTAAATTTAAAAAAGAAAAAAGAAAAATTAAATAAACATTAACTGACGGGTGTAGCAAACCAGCAACAAAGTCTCTCTCAAACGGTGGATTTACCTCTATAACTTCCTAAACGCCGACACGTATTGTCTAGTAGCGTGTATTGTCCTAGCCCCTAATAGCCGCGTCAACTGTTTACCCTAGGTGCAGAGAAATCGAACAACTGTTTACCCTCGGTGCAGACTGCAGAGTAATCGAACAATAAGGGGGTGGCCACGCAGCTAAACGGTGTAAATTGAATAATCCCCTCTGGACCTAGCTGCCAGTTCGCTTCAATGGGCTATTCATTAGTTGCTGTGTCGACTAATTGCCAGGCGAGGCTATTTTTCCACATCAATGCTGGGCGGCCGACGAGTTTATAAAGTGGCAAAATGGAGTTACGGGAACATGATAAAAACAGGAAAAAGTAGAGAATTTTGTCTGGTTTATGGGCAAAGAGTGGAAGGAATTGTGACTAGGCACTAGACTGTTATTAATTAGGGACTATTTTAAGTCTCTCAGTCGCTGATTCTAATGTGTAGTTAAAACAAGCAGGGATACGGGAGTTTTTTAAAGAGGAGTCGCTGAGGTTGGTGAGGAGACGAGTTTAGGCGCTCAGTTTTATAATTTTCTGGGTAAACGGTTTAAAACACCGTTATTAAATTCCACACTTACAACATTAAAGAATAAATCTATGCTTTCCAGTACGCGTATTCCTAAATTAATTAATAGATTTTGGATTAAAAATTAGTGAAATCAACGAAATTTAGGCCTACTCCATGTTGGTCAACTTTGGGAATTTATTCTAAGTGTACAGATTTTTTAACTCAAATTTATACTTTATATCAACGTTTAAATTAATGTGAACGCGTAGGTTAGTTTGGTTTTATCGTAAATTAAACGGTTTGGAGAGAATTTCCAGAATAATTGGAAGACATATTTTGGGTTTCCCATTTTTCTAAGTTTTGGACTTTTGTCTCGCAATTTTTCCAACCAATTGCGTATATCAATATAGAAGTGCTTTATTAACATCCATGCGAAATTTGGTAATGATATTACAAAACTTTCACCAGAAATCATCAACACCTGAGTGCGCGCATTTGAGTTGGACCAAGCTCAGCGTCCTTTCTTTAAAGAGACAGCGAAGCTACTTAATCAACAAATTGTCACAAAAGAATACAAGAATAATTTTGAATTGAATTTGGTGGAGGCGCCGTGTACATGAATTTTCAAACTTCCTGGGACGCCACTCTCAGTCAACTACCTGGCGCTTTAACCCACAGTGTCATCCAAAACATTATGTATTATGTTTGTTAAAGAGCAATGTATTACAAATCAACAGGCATCACTCCATTACATTCTTAAAGCGGGCTTATGCTTGAAAGACTTGTACCAGTAATTTGTCAAAATAATCAATACTTTTTTATTTTAATTTATTGTTTAAACACATTGATGCGTTAAAGATTGCTAAAAAATGGTAGAGCCCCGTTCACATTTAGTCTCTAGCAACCTACTCAATACAAATACTAATACATTGACATTAATTTATACATGACATTCATTACACTAGGAAAACGCTAAAGTCCCGCCGCGTTGATGGATGAGCTTTTTAAAATTTTTAGTTTGCATGGGATATCTTTACTTTTGCAAGTGCTTTGTTTTGCTGCCTACGCATTGTAGGTGATTGTTGTCCAGTTTCTTTTGTTACCTGTCAATTGGTATTATTTACCGTAAAAAACTTATATTAAAAGCTTTATTTCTATGGATTCTGGCTAACTATTTTAACTTTTTCTTTCAAAAGGTACTACATCACCATAACCTTAATGTCCATGTATAATATGAACGTTGTAGCCCCACCCGTTTGGTCAGAATTGGCCCAAATGTCACGAAAATATCGCACTAAAAATCGAAAAAAATCGTAAAAGTACGATATTCATGAGAAATATTTCTTCGATTGTACCCAAAAACAATACACCTCTAAGTTCAGAGATTTCGAAGGTCCTGTCAAATTTTCATCAAGATCAGATATGCCGTTTGCCTGGTAGAGAGTTAACAAACAGACAAAAAAAAAAACAAAAAAAAAAAACAAAAAAAACAACAAAAAAAACCCGAGCTAAATTTTTTAGGATGTCAGTGAAATTGAAGTCTTCGCTTCGCTCATCCAATTAATAATTCTAACTCTTTTTTTATTCTGGTAAACAATTTTAAACTTTTAACCTAGTTCAAATTTGAATTTCAATTGCTTTCTGCGTGGCGCGCTTGACCCAGAGTCGAAAGTCGAATCGAATGTGGTTTTATTGGATGAGCGTAGCGAGCGTAGCGAGCGAAGCGAAGATTCCATTTCACTACACTGGAGAAAAAAATCCGGAATGTTTTTTTTTCTTTTTTTTTTTTTTTTTTTTTGTATTTTTGTCTGTTTGTTAGCACGATTCCGGCTAAACCGATACTCCGATTGCGATGAAATTTTATTGAGACCTTCGAAATCTCTGAACTTAGAACTGCCACGTTTTTGAGCACAATCGAAAAAAAAATTCCCATAAAAATCGCAATTTTACGATTTTTTTTCGATTTTTAAAAAATTTCTTCGATTTATAATACCTACACGCTTTGTCCGATTGTAATGATTTTTTCACAGAACCTTTATTTTATGAATTTATATATTCGTGGAAAATTTAAGCGCGATCAAATAATTATTTCTCATAAAAATCGCAATTTTACGGGGTTTTTTTTTTTAAAACAATTCTTTGACAAATAACACCTACATTCTTTATCCGATTGTAATGATTTTTTCACAGAACCTTAATTTTATGAATTCATATATTCGTGTAAAATTTGAGCACAATCAAATAATTATTTCTTATGGAAATCGAAATTTTACGATTTTTTTCTTTTTTAAAATTACGATTAATTAAAAAAATTAAAAATTAAAGTTTATTTTTTATTTATTTTAAATTATTTAAAAAAAAATCATCAACTTAGTAATGATTTTTTCACAGAACAGAAAATTCACATAACACATGGCAGCTCAATGCACCAATTACGCTCATCCAACAACGCGGCGGGACTTAAGCGTTTTCCTAGTTTTAATATATTCTAGCACCCTAGCCTTGCACCCTTGAGGCCTCCTCGCCCCCCCCCCCAACCCTTGAACCCATCCAACAAGCCGTGGCCTAGAACATCATTACATTCGATCCAAGGTCCTCCTTATAGATGCGCCCGAAGTATTCTAAGATATTTAGTAGACCTTGTATTCGATTGGCTGGATCGAAGTCCAAGAAGATTAACTACCACAATAGCAGTTCACGAAGCCGTGAAATAAGATATAAGTAACACCCCCCCCTTCCCCCTTCCCCCTTCTCTCCCCCACCCCCACTCCGCGACCTTGGCATTATAATCCTAGGGACCTAGAGTCTATCTTGCATAACAGCTCACAGCTAGATGAAAATATAAAGCAAATCAAAATCAAAATCAAAAAATTCAAATAAATTAAAGTTTAAATCTCGGGCAGTTAAATTTCAAGAAAGGAAATTAATTTTAGAAACTCGTCGTTAAAGTCAATTTATTTTTTTGTTATTTTTTTTTATGAAAAGAAATGCTTCGTAAAGTACCTCAGTCACTGTTTGTGTTATTTACCATGATTTTTAATAGATATTATTTTTAATATCTTAAAATTATGTTATTTTAAACCAGTTTAAAATAAACGAAATGGAAACGATGTTTCGTGAAATATTAAGCGCCTTCCATCATCAGGTGTTGTTTTTTTATTGGATGAGCGTAGCGAGCGAAGCGAGCGAAGCGAAGATTCCATTTCACTACACTGGAGAAAAAAATCCGGAATGTTTTTTTTTCTTTCTGTATTTTTGTCTGTTTGTTAGCACGATTCCGGCAAAACCGATACTCCGATGCGATGAAATTTCAGGGAGGCCTTCGAAATCTCTGAACTTAGAACTCCCACGTTTTTGAGCGCAATCGGGAAATTTTTTCTCATAAAAAACGCAATTTTACGTTTTTTTTTTCGATTTTTAAAAACTTTCTTCGACTAATAACATCTACATGCTTTAACCGATTGTAATGTTTTTTTTACATAACCTTAATTTCATAAATTAAGATATTCGTGCGATATTTGAGCGTAATCGAAAAATTATTTCTCATGAAAATCGAAATTTTACGGGTTTTTTCTTTTTTAAATCAATTCTTTGACTTATTACACCTACATGCTTTATCCTATTGTAATTATTTTTTCACAGAACCTTAATTTCATGAATTAAATATTTCGTGTTAAATTTGAGCGCAATCGAATATTTATTTCTTATGAAAATAGCAATTTTCTTTGTTAAAAATTTCGATTAATTAAAAAAATTAAGTTATTTTTTATTAATTTACTTTAATTAAAAAAAATCTTCGACAAAGTAATGATTTTTTCACAGAACAACAGAAAATCAGCGTAACACATGGCAGCTCAATGCACCAATTACGCTCATCCAACAACGCGGCGGGACTTAAGCGTTTTCTTAGTTTAAAAAATACAGTTTATCCACATAGGGCCTTACCCCCGAAAAAAAAAAAACACAGGGCCTTACAGTTTTTTTACATTTGTTTTCACAACAGTGCAAAAAGCTTGTATTTCTTTCAAAATATCATAATATATTGTTGTTTCAATTAATTCTCTAATTTTAAATTGTTTTTTATTTACTAATTTAATTTAAAGCAAATTCATTTAGTTGTTTAGCACTCAATAAGCTATTTACTTACAACGCTGACAAAGAGAGTTTTGGTGGAGGTGCCGGGTAGGGCTGGCATAGGTTCAAAATTAAGAATATGCATAAGTGAACCATAATTTAAAAAAAAGTAAGAACGCATTTTGTCGGGGTTAAACGAAATGTATTTTTGAACTCCAACAAAGTGCCTTCTTACCCTTATATTCTCCTTACATACTATAACTATCTTACAATTCTTTTCATTTCAATAGTTTTGATTTGATCTAGAATGATGTAATTCCCATGGGAAACGCAAGGAAACACGGTTTCGCGGTCTGGTGGCAACGAGAGTTAGAGCATAGATTATCTTCTCAGGGTGTGTGGGTGCTAGTCTTCTCCAGGATATAAGGGAGGGATGAGAGATGGTCTGTCTGGGGGAGACGGACAAGGACTGATAACGCCATTACATCCCTCTCAACGATAAGTGTCACTCGGGTAGCAATGCAGAGTGTGCTTTGTGAATACATGGTGCTAGTACAATATCGTACAAAAAAATACAAAAATACCGCCCGATTTACCGAAAGTGTAAAAACGCAAAAGTTAAACTGTCCGAAAGTGAAATCTTGAAAACATTAATTAGTTACCAATTTACTATGTTTATTTTATCATATGAAGTTGTCAAAACTGATTTTAAAAAAAGAGGACAATACACTAAGAAGTACGAAATTGGCAACGATTTTGTTCCATATTTGTGTGTAATACAGTCATGTTCAATATTTGAAGTGTAGACAAGTTATAACTTTTTTAAACGTACGTATACGAATGTATTGAGAAAGGTCACACTTTTTTGTATTGACTGAAGGAGAAGAAAATAGTTTTAAAATGCAAAGAATTAGAGAGAGATCTAGATTTTAAATATCTGGGTAGTATGTTAGGTATAGCAATGCTAAACTTGATCAAGATTTATCTTGAAGGGTTAACCATAGCAAAAGGTTTCTACCAATCTGTAAGGAAATTTAATGGAATGAGGATATGCCCAGAAAATGCAAGCTGCTACTTTACAAATTATATTTCGTCCCAATACTGACATATGCTTCAGTGACCTGAACTCTGGGAAAACAAGGCAAAAATCGTTTAGTTGCCTCAGAAAACAAATTTCTTAGAAGTGTTTTGGTGGTAACTAAAATGGATAAATTGAAAAGTAGTGCGATAAGGAAGGAACTGGGTGTTGAAAGTTTGAGGTGGCGTATTGGAAGAGAGCGGCTGAGATGGTTTGGACAATGAAAGAATGGAAAATGAAGAATACAAAGAAGGGAGTTTGCAAGGTTAAGAAGGAATAAGAGAAACGTTGAAAGACCTAAGACCAAGAGATAGGTGGATTAAACAAATAAAACAAATCACAGAAGAGAGAGACGTGTCTTGGGGTGGAGGTAGAATTGGGAAGATCGGAAGAAATGGAGAGATTCGGTAAAAAAGCAGCAGGATATGGAAGAGTTGTCAGATGAAGAGAAGGTTGAAGAAATTGTGTCAGGTCTGGCTTACCGGAATCTATAAGAAAGACAAAATAGCCATAGTAAATTGTGCTAACGCTCCCCCCAACATGAGCGTTAGTTTAGAAATGGGAAAAGATAAAAAAAATATAATAAAACAAAAGTTGTTGGCTTCCATGTGTGTGTGGCTCGTTGGTATAGTGGTTAGCCTACCTGCTTCCAAAGCAAAAGGTTCATGGTTTGGTTCCCGCTTAAGTCAGAAGTTTTTTAACTTCTGATTTCGACTCAGGTCCATCAGTTCAATTGTCTTAGGAACTTATAAATGATGACTTTTGAGCCGTCCTAGCAACGAGGCACATAATAAATTTAAAGTTGTTCTGAATCGGCCTTGTTTATTCTAGCGTTGATCCGCGGGTGTTCGCACTGTCTACATCACTGATTGCTATATTTAATATTTAAAAAAATATCGATCTTTGGTTGGTTATCGCTCACTCGTCGATTGCGTCGGGGCCTACAGGGCTGGATTGTTCGCTTTGGTTTACTGTCCCCCACTGAAAATGAGTTATGACAGTGGGTAAACTCTAAATACGGATTTATTTATTTATTATTTATTTATTTATTTATATAGTCGAAAGTGATGTTACATCTAAATAGATTAAAGAGTACTCACTGCACGGCTGGCCAACTGAGAGAGTGAGAGAGACGGAGATGCCTCGTGGATACACTGTTCATAAGATGTAACTCACCTGCAACAATAGAAAGAGAAAGAGTGTTAACAATATGTAACTAAACTTCATAAGCATTGAACCACAGTTCGCTTAAATAGTCATGTTTTGGGCAAATTTCGTTAGGGTACGAACATTCCTTCTTGGTGTAAAAATATCTTGAAACATGCTCAAAATCACTTTAAGGATGTAAGTTACTGTCTAATTTGTCAGTTTCAATTGCCCAGCGATTCTGGCGAAACGGGTAAGGCTACAACGTTCATATTTTACATGGACATTAGGATATAGTGATGTAGTGCATTTTGAAAGAAAAAGGTGAAAATTTTGCTGGAAGGCTTCCAAATGAAGGTAAATAATAAAAATTATATATATGTTATCTAAGATTCGGAAGGTCCCGCGTTCGAATCCCGTCCAGACCGGCAATCCTGACTGAAGGGTTTTCCGAGGATTTCCTCAGTCGTTAATGCGAATGCAAGGGATAGAGTTATCTTGAACAGCTCTCGACATCCTTTCACAATTGTTACTATCCACAACATATACCTAGTTTACCTGAAGAGGGGCATTGAACAAATACCACGGTAAAAAATAGATATGATTTATATTTAGGTATAAACCTATAACCCTTTCGTTTTGTTCGTTTTTTTCCCTTTCCTTTATTTTCTATTCTTAAAATTATTGTTATTAATACATTGTTGTTGTAATGTTCGGCGAGTGCATAGATGCCATTGTTGTCAACCTCAACTTGAATAACATAACAACGCACTAGTGCGACCTGAGTGCGGCCCATGAAAAACGCCATTAACTATAGTTCATTGTTGTGTCTGCATTTATGTAATTGATTTATTTCTTTGTAAATCATTTTTTGTAAACTGAATATGATAGCCGTTAAATAAAACATAAACACTTTTTCGGTAAGAAGTAAAGAAGTATAGAAGAAAAGATGTCATTTTGACGAATTTTGTTAAAGCAGATATCTTCGTAGAGAAGACACAAGAAATGTCACACTCACATTGGCATGCGTCGCAAAGGGGCGTGCGGAAACCAAAACTGAAGCGCACATTTTCTACCCGAATCTTCAATCTCGTTTAGAAAAACCTACAAACACGCACGCACGTATAGGTTATCGTTCGTTTCGAGTTTCACACGTTTCAAGCAAGGTGTGAGGGGAAGGGGAGGGGAGGGTGGGGGCGGGGAGGGGTGTTTGTCTTGTTTGGTCGTGTTACCACGTGAGGGGTGGGGGGAGGGGGGGCTCTAGGCTACATGGTCTCTGCGGTTTCGAGTCTGGTTTGGTCAACATTTGCAGAGTTGTCGGGCAATCACTGATTGTGGTTCGCACACGCACACGCACACGCACATATACCGATTTAAAAAACACACCCTTTAAACTCTGAAATATGATTCGGAAGGGCGCTGGTTCGCTTCTAGCCACCGGCAGTTCCGATAAAGTTTTAAACAAAAGTTTTTTTAGGCATATTTAGGTCAATGCTGATTCCATGCCAATCTATAAAACCCCTTAATAATTCATTCCTAGCTAAGCGAACTCCCAATTACCATGTTAGTTTCTCAATTTCATTAATTGGGTAAAACTCCCGTAGGTTTTTAATTGATTATACTGAAATCAATCCACAAATTAAAAATCAACCTAAGTGGCGTATCGAGCACCGGTATCCCAATTGACGGTTAGGTGCTTTACCCCCAAGCTACCGAGACCAATGCAACAACAATACAGATGTTATAAATGAAGTTAAAGGGGCTATTACCCAAAAAAATATTTTTTACTTCATAATCTATAGCACTAGGAAAACGCTAAAGTCCCGCCGCGTTGATGGATGAGCGTTTTTGTAATTTTTTGTTTTTTTTTGCGTTTGTTTGCACTTTTCCTTTGCAAGTGCTTTTTGAATGCATTGTAGGTGATTGTTGTCAAGTTTCTATTGTTACGTGTTAATTGGTATTATAAACCTCAATAAACTCATATTAAAACCTTCATTTCTGTGGATTCTGGCTAACTTTTTCAACTTTTTCAACTTTTTCTTTCAAAAGGTACTACATCACCATAACCTTTATGTCCATGTGAAATTTGAACGTTGTAGCCCCACCCGTTTGGTCAGAATCGGCCCGAATGGGACGAAAATATCGCTCTAAAAATTTAAAAACTTATATTAAAACCTTTATTTCTATGAATTCTGGCTAATTTTTTCAACTTTTTCTTTCAAAAGGTACTACATCACCATAACCTTAATGTCCATGTGAAATATGAACGTTGTAGCCCTACCCGTTTGGTCAGAATCGGACCAAATGTCACGAAAATATCGCACTAAAAATCGAAAAAATCGTAAAAGTACGATATTCATGAGAAATATTTCTTCGATTGTACCCAAACACAATACACCTCTAAGTTCAGAGAAAACGAAGGTCCCTTCCAATTTTCATCAAGATCGCATATGCCGTTTGCCCGGAATCGAGCGAACAAACAGACGGAAAAACAACAAAAAAAAAACACCCGAGCTAAATATTTTGGGGGGTCAGTGAAATTGAAGTCTTCGCTCCACTCGCTACGCTCGCTACGCTCATCCAATAAAACTACACTCAAATGACAGTTTAAAGAATTATATCTTGTAGCTGTGATTTTACACGAATTGTTTCATTTTTATCACGAAATTTGCGAAAATTGGCGTTTTGGAAAATTTCTTAGATCGGCTGTAACTTGCTTCTTTTTTGTTCCACATAGATACTAGAGCATCGTACCAAACTTAAATGGCCCTTTATTACATCGTGCCTTAAAACTGTGCACAAATAAACACTACACGCAAAAATATTCATTTCCAAAATCACACCCCTTCTTGGTAATCAGCATATTTTAACCGAACCATTTGCCCAAATTACAAAACAAAATATAGAGGATTTACCGAAAAGTCTGCTGAGTAGGAAAATATTTTTTAGGATCAAAATCCTCCATAGTCACGAGGCATAAATATCGTCCCCGTGTTATTTCTTATGGGAGATTTTTGCTGATGGGACCTAGCTCGAAAAATACCAATTTTGACATTTTTCAGGGGTCATGGTGGACCCAATTCTTTTTCTGTTAATTTCTTAATTCATAACTAGTTTACCTAAATGAAATATATTTTTTTAGTTACGCGGGTAAATACCCCTTTAACCGTCTCGGTAGCTTAGGAGTAAAACACTCAACCGGCAATGGGGTGACCAGGGTTCGATACCCCGCTGAGATGGATTTATTTAATTTCTAGATTGATTTCCACATTACCAAGTTATTGTTTAGTAATCTAGGAACGAATTCTTTAACTCTCACTCCAGGGATATGTTTCAACAATGTTAAGTTATAACCAAATCAGCTATAGTCGCACTCGTCTTCCCGCAGTTCGGCTATACAAAAAATGACTATTCTGAACTGATCTTTTATTTGATCGTCAATTAAGATTGAATGTCAAGAAACATTGTGTAATTTCACAAATTTAAAAGCCCTGTTGATCTCAAAGTGTGGTGGTATTTATAACTCGTAATATATTCGTGTATTCATTTTATCTACCTCTATTTGCAACTTACTTACGGATGTATTTATTTCATCTCAAAAGCCTTTCAAATTCTTCGCAAAGCAGGGTACTTAGATTTCTATCAGACTGTACCTGATAAATATCCCTTCAGCTATTCGGAACTGAAATCCATTACCCAAGTAATTCATGAAATGTGTTTCATTCAACAAATCCGGATGTAAATAAATTACCATTTCTACTACTTAATTAAAGGAACTAACACAAATATTTATCCACTTAAAAGTATCCATTGAAATACCCGAGGCGAGAGTCTTAGGCAAAACGAGAACGAAAAGGATATTCAAGGATTTCTTCATAAAGACTTCCAGGAAATAATCGCAATCGACAGAAAGAAAAATAGAGGATTCATTAAGGATAGAACAGTACGTTTCAAATACCACAATGGGCATAAAGTGGTGAGATTGATCTTGAAAAAAGATTCTATGAACTCATAGTGCCAATTTTATAAATCATAAAAAATATATAGCTTTACGGGGCGTTAATCATCGCTAACAATTCATAGTATTTCCTAATTATTTCGCTACAAATAACATTTTTTTACATACAAAATAATTGTAAAATTTACTGTACTGTGTCTTTATGCAAAGCTTTGGGCGCAGAAAGAAAAATAAAGGAAAACTCACAAAAACAAGAGAGTTTCAGACTGAATAACGTACTCTCTGTAGAGTAAATGATACCCGCTGAAATTTGCCTCATTAATAAATAGTCTTAGACAAGTTTAGAATCTACTCAGACAGTCGCGTAACTGATATTCCGTGGGGGACATAAAATGTAAAGCAGACCAAGCCAACCCTGTAGACTCCGACACCATCGACGAGCGAACAATGACCAACTATTAACCGGCATATTTAAGTAAGAAACACCGATCAATCAAGCTGGACACGATTCCACCCGCGGACAGCACCACAATCAACAATTAAGACTCATTCTGAAAAATCTTAGATTTATGTGCCTTGTTGCTGGACGGCTCCAAAGTGACCGTTTTCAAATTCCTAAACCAAAAACTGATGGAATGAAGTCCAATTTAGAAGATAAAACACTTCTGCCTATAGCGGGAATAGAACCCTGGACATTCTGTATTGGAAGCAGAGACGCTTACCACAAGATCATAGGGCCACACAAACAATATCAACGATCCCTCTGAAGTTTGCCTCATTAATTAAAGTCTTTCAGTACAGTGGTGTGGGAGTACATTATTATGTTGTTGTGCCGTTGCTAATGGTATGGAGATAATGAAGTAACCTTTTGAGTAAATGGGTGAGCCAGAATTTAGGCTTAAAATTGTCAAGGGACAGCGCTGTTGTATTAACTATGGAAAATAGAAAGTCAAGCTACCATATGTGTATAACTTTTCAATTTGTCTGTCTGTCTGTCTGTCTGTCTGTCTGTCTGTCTGTCTGTCTGTCTGTCTGTCTGTCTGTCTGTCTGTCGAGAAAGACAAAAGTATGTTTATTCGTTGAGCACACGATGCACTCACAATAAATAACAGCGTATAATAATACAGCAAGTGGTGGAGGCGCCGGGTAGGGTAGACTGGGACTGGCACCTCCACCAAGAGGGGAAATAATATGTAATATTGACTGGCAGATCGCTGTTTTGATGTTAGCTCGACGTTACATTCATTTCAACTCTCTCTCTCTCTCTCTTTCTCTCTCTCTCTTTATCTCTTTCCCTCTCTCTCTTAGGATGGAAAGTAAGGCATCACTAGCCTTAATCCCGCCTTATTAAAGACCTTAATCAATCAATCAACCAATCAATCTCTCTCTCTCTCTCTCTCTCTCCTCTCTCTATCTCTTTTTCAATTTGTATTACATATTTTCACATATTTTCAAGGTTGTATGTAAGTAAAGGCCTACTAAGAGAGATTGACCTAGATTTAATCAACGAAGTCAAAGGAACAACGTAAATTACGTAAATGAGAAATTGAAATAACACACAAAAAACTTTGAAAAGATATTCTGTTAAACTGAATTTTTTTCTTGCAAAAAGAGGCGCAATTATAATTTCACGTGAGACTTCGTTAATGGCGTTGTTTTTATCGAAAAAGGCGAGAGTCCAAACAATAACAAAATTTTAATCATACGGATCCACTTTGGGGAGCCAACTCGTAAATCAAAAGTTCCCCCCACCCCAGACTAAGATTGATGTCCTTCGAAAGCAGCGAGAGCGGGTTGTTTTTTAATTATCTACCCAGAGAAAGATATTCCTAGCATTTCCTTTGAGGACGCCTGTTAGTTTCGCGTTGCGCATCTTGGCGGGGTGACTTGATGGAAGAGCATCTGTCATCTTTTGTTTGAGATTTTTATTATGACACCATGTTTTCATATTTTTCGTTGGGATCTACATCACACTATAAAACAAGATTGGCATACATCTTTAACTTGTTGCCATTATTTGTTTGTTTATTGGGGTTGAGGACGCGTCAACCGTTAGGTCATAATAATGCACCACTCCAGCCTAGGGGATATGGGGAGTAGAGGCCCATGCTGGTCAAAACCAGCCACGGGTAGGGGAAGGAAAGGGGGTTCTCAAATGTGGCTGGCGTTGTAGCCGAGAAGGTCGTCAAGGGAATGGAGAGGTGTCCCTGACGACGAATGCCAGAGCTCGCCTCTAATTTCGGGAAGTGTGTACTACTCTTTCTACAAGCTGATGTATGCGAGGTGGACTTTTTCTCTTAAATCGCCTTTTATGAGAAGCAGAGCAGTGCTTTGGGCCAATTCTACCCCTAACCTAACTATTACAACTATGATTATAAGCTCCCAATGAGACTTAAATGTAAATAATTTTCAAGAGGAGCATTACTTCGATTGTCATTCAAAACGTGGCAGGTCTAAGGTAACTCAAGACTCTATCAAGTTCGAAGCCGCTAATTGGCAAGTAAAGTACAAACAGATTATATTATATATTTATTAATCACTAACAACAGGTATTAACCCACAAGTGTTAGGTAACTAAAACAAAACAATTAAGAATACAATTTAAAACCATACAAATACGATAAACAAAACATTTAAATACATGAACAAGTACATAAAATTAAAATTTTACAACAATATACAACAAGAAAAACTTGAATAACAAAATTATAAATATATAAAACGGCTGTAAACCCAAGATAATGAAGAAAAAAAACAGGTTATAAAATACAAAACTGGTGAAAAGGTGATAAGAGTGACAAATGATTCAAGTTGGTAAACTGGCATAAACAGCTGCTTTAAATGGATGAAGTTACATGTGGTTGATGTCAATTTCTGTAATAATAGCTAATAATTTGTTGTAGGTGCCTTGAATTCGGTTGATGAGGGAAAATTTAAAAACATCAATACGAGCACATGGAATTTTGAAGGGGATGTAATTTCTTGTAAACTAGGAAACGCTCAGTTGGACGCGTTGATAAGCGAGCACGTGCTATAGCTAGACCCACATTGCACATTTTTTAAATTTTTAAATTTGCGACGTTCGCTGTCCACGGCGCCATGTTTCCAATATTATTTATTATTGCCAAGGTATTTGGGTTTTACTTTGTGGATAAAATCCACCGCCATCTAGAGGACCTTGACATCATTTCCTTGGGAAAACTATTTAAACTCTTTGGTAACAAATAATACACTGCTTCCTCGATAGTATTTTGATTACTTCTAGGTGGCAGTGCAAAGTGCCCAGAATTCTCGTGCGACTTTACGTTGCCATGGTAACGTTACTTTAGTTATAATGTAATTTCCATCTACACTACTTATCGGATAAAACTAAAATTAACATATTCGTGACCGGACGGACATTCTAAATGATTTGGTCACCTCAGATTTTGTCGCCGTTTAGTTTGAAAAAAAACTTTCGAATACCTAACTTTAATGTAACTTTTAAACTTTTTGAACGATTTTGCCACAAAACTAATGGCATTCAATCGGGAACGAAGCTTGCGGATGGTCAAAATTTCAACTCGATCCGAGCCTCCGTTCGAACGTTATGGCGAGACATAAAAAAAAAAAAAAACAAAACCAGTGACTATTTTTCCGGCAGAGTCAAATGGAAACGCTCGCTACGCTCGCTTAATAAATAACTAGGAAACGCTCAGTTGGACGCGTTGATAAGCGAGCACGTGCTATAGCTAGACCCACAATGCACATTTTTTTAAATTTTAAAATTTGCGACGTTCGCTGTCCACAGGGCCATGTTTCCGATATTATTTATTATTGCCAAGGTATTTGGGTAAACCCGTATGTAAATCTTTACTTTGTGGATAGAATCCAGCGCCATCTAGAGGACCTTGACTCATTGGGAAAAATATTTAAACTCTTTGGTGGCAGCTTCCTCGAAAGTATTTTGATTACTTCTAGGTGGCAGTGCATTAGAAACTTCGCGCGTCTTTCGTTGCCATGGCAACGTTACTTTTGTTATAATGTAATTTCCATCTACACTACTTATCGGATCAAACTAAAATTAACATATTCGTGACCGGACGGACATTCTAAATGATTTGGCTATCTCAGATTTTGTCGCCGGTTAGTTTGAAAAAAAAACTTTCGATTAACTTTAATGTAACTTTTTAACTTTTGAACGATTTTGCCACAAAACTAATGGCATTCAATCGAGAACAAAGCTTGCGGATGGTCAAAATTTCAACTCGATCCGAGCCTCCGTTCGAACGTTATGGCGAGACATACAAACAAAAAAAAAAACAAAACAAAAAACAAAAACAAACAAAAAAAAACAAAACGAGTGACAAATTTTTCCGGCAGAGTCAAATGGAAACGCTCGCTTCGCTCGCTTAAAAAATAACTGGAAAAAGGTCAAATTATTCCAAGTTATTTTTTGGGGAATTAAATGCACATCACAGTCCATATTATATTACTAGGAAACGCTCAGTTGGACGCGTTGATAAGCGAGCACGTGCTATAGCTAGACCCACATTGCACATTTTTTTAAATTTAAAAATTTACGACGTTCGCGTTTCCAGTATTATTTATTATTGCCAAGGTATTTGGGTAAACCCATAGAGAAATAACCGTGTTTAAATCTTTACTTTAAAATCCACCGCCATCTAGAGGACCTTGACTCATTGGGAAAAATATTGAAACTCTTTGGTGACAAATAATAGACTGCTTCCTCGAAAGTATTTTGATTACTTCTAGGTGGCAGTGCATTAGAAACTTCGCGCGTCTTTTCGTTGCCATGGCAACGTTACTTTTGTTATAATGTAATTTCCATCTACACTACTTATCGGATCAAACTAAAATTAACATATTCGTGACCGGACGGACATTCTAAATGATTTGGCTATCTCAGATTTTGTCGCCGGTTAGTTTGAAAAAAAAACTTTCGATTAACTTTAATGTAACTTTTTAACTTTTTGAACGATTTTGCCACAAAACTAATGGCATTCAATCGAGAACAAAGCTTGCGGATGGTGAAAATTTCAACTCGATCCGAGCCTCCGTTCGAACGTTATCGCGAGACATACAAACAAAAAAAAAAACAAAAAAAAAAAAAAAAAAACAAAACAAAACCAGTGACTAATTTTTCCGGCAGAGTCAAATGGAAACGCTCGCTTCGCTCGCTTAATAATGAAGTAAAATTCACCACATTATGTAATAAACAAATAATTCGAATAACAATGTTATGAGATTGGTAGAGGTACCGGGTTGACCTAAAACATTTTTAACTCCATAAGAATAGCATTGTTGGTGGAGGTGCCGGGTAGAGCGAGAAAATTTTTAGCTCCATAAGAATAGCATTGTTGGTGGAGGTGCCGGGTCCTTGAATTTGATTTTATTATTTACATTACGTGGAGAGAGAGGTATAATTGTTGTGGTATTTTTAAAAAGTGTAGCACACGTGGTGGTAAACTAGGAAACGCTCAGTTGGACGCGTTGATAAGCGAGCACGTGCTATAGCTAGACCCACATTGCACATTTTTTTTAAATTTTAAAATTTACGACGTTCGCGTTTCCAGTATTATTTATTATTGCCAAGGTATTTGGGTAAACCCGTGTGTAAACCTTTACTTTGTGGATAAAATCCACCACCATCTAGAGGACCTTGACTCCTTGGGAAAACTATTTAAACTCTTTGTTGACAAATAATAGACTGCTTCCTCGAAAGTATTTTGATTACTTCTAGGTGGCAGTGCATTAGAAACTTCGCACGTCTTTTCGTTGCCATGGCAACGTTACTTTTGTTATAATGTAATTTCCATCTACACAACTTATCGGATCAAAATAAAATTAACATATTCGTGACCGGACGGACATTCTGAATGATTTGGCTATCTCAGATTTTGTTCGCCGTTTAGTTTGAAAAAAACTTTAATATAACTTTTTAACTTTTTGAACGATTTTGCCACAAAACTAATGGCATTCAATCGAGAACGAAGCTTGCGGATGGTCAAAATTTCAACTCGATGGGGTGCCCCCCCATGGTTCGTTGACTCGTCTAACAATGACGTTTTCCTAGTAGATAATACTTGTTTGACTATGTATTGGCATTTTTTGTTCGGTACTCATATAGGGTCTACTTTTACTTCACGTTTGAACAGAATTAGTACAAAATTACATAGGCCTAAATAAAGTTCTAGGCCTATTTGTTAATAGACTATACTACAGTAAGTATTGCACGTGTTCTATTGAAACGAGATTGGTAAATGTATTTAGGACTGTTCCATACAGCGTGAAAAGTCTTTGGCTGCCCTACTATATGGCCCGTGTCTTTTAAACATGGGCAGTACCATCGAATACCGCATGGACAGTATCTTACCACTACTGTTTGTCTCACCATATCCTGAGCCCGGCGTTTTAGGGTTCAAAGAAACTAGGATGTCGCCTGCTCTATTATGAAATTTTGTAAACCCGTCCGAATTTGACGGGAAGGATGAGCCTATCCGTAATAACAAAGTGCAATCACATCCGATGCAAGTTGGTTGCAACCTCCCGAGTTTCGAAAACCACTTGTATGTAGGCCTGGGTTTAGTGGTTTACTCTTCTTGCTGCGCCTATATTACTATAATGCCGCGCAAGACCAACGTTTCAATTTCACTCGCTCCATCAATATCATCCCCATACAGGATATAGGGCCAAGGTCGCACTGGACGTGACTGTACTTTACTGCTCTGCGGAGTCCACTTCAGCTGTCAAACTGTGATACGTTTACAATGCGACCACCACAGCCTGCGCTCTTTGAACCCACAAAACGCCGGACTCAGGTTAAAGTGAGACAAACAGTGGACTGTACCCTACAATACCGCGCGCACAATGTCTCTCCCTTGTCCTGTACCTTGAGAACTGATAAAGCGATCTTTGATAAAGGGCCAGTCTAGCTTCCAATGCTGGTAATATTAACAAGGATAGCGGTTACCCTCGACCCAATAAATCCCTAAGAAAAACAACCAGGAAGACACAGAATAATTATACGAACGCGGGTATAGCTCTTGGCTTTGGTTTCAGAAGGGGGTAGGAGGGTATTGGCTATCAAAGGTGCTGGCCTTTGAATAGCTAGGGTGCTTCAAAGAGGAAATTGAATTAATGATGGCTATTATACACGGATGACCAGAACCGTTCTCGAGACTTAAGGAAAAGGCAAATAAACAAATAGATTTGATTTGTTTGTAATGTTGTTATATGGATTTTTCCGCTCTCTTTGTAATGTTAAATACATTTCAGAAATTAAATAACCCATGCTCGATTGGGAATCGAACTCGGTTCTCCAGCTTGCCAGGCCACTAGACCACCAAGCCAGTAAAGTAATAGCTTACATATTATTGTTTCACGATTTGGTTTGTCGGGGAAACACTCCCGTAGGTAGAATTGTTAATATTCGATCCAATTCAATAGACCTCGATCGTTCCTGCGTTAATAATAATTAATAATGACTCCTGTATGATCATTGGGCTGTTGCGTCGTGTCGATGATGAGATAATCGACGTTTTGCCACCCATGTTGGTGGCATCTTCAAGACTGATGAGATGATTATGAATGATGATGCAGGCTGTATCAATACCTGCTAGCAGAAGATCCCATCAAATGTGGTTGAATCAGTTGGATCTTCTGCTATATCAATAGGTATAAATACAACATGCATCATTATTCATCAGTCTTGAAGATGCCACCATCATGGGTGGCGAAACGTCGAGCAGTGTCGTATCATCGACACGACGCAACAGACCAAGGATCATAGAGAAGTCATTGACGGGTCGTGAAAGCCTACGATATTTCAATAATTAATAATGTTTGTTTGGTCAGTTCAAAGGCAACAGATTCGTTGCAGTACTGTTCCATCCATTCAGATCTATTATGCAACTACAATTTAGAGGTTAAAATGTTACCGTCTCGATTGTCTAGTTGGCTAAGGCGGCTACCTGGAACGTGGGAGACCCGGGTTCGAACCCCGGTCGGGATGGACTTATAATTTTTATAATTTATTACATATTGCATAATATTGTTGGTGCATTATAGATCTGAATGTCTGAAACAAAACTCCAATAAATCTCCTTAGTTTAAACTTATCAACCAAACATTAATCATAATACCATTACCTAACGCAAGTTGAACAAGGGTTTATTTCTCGATTTAGTTTATCGGAAAACGTTCAGAATAGTTTGTATATTACCAAGTACACTTTTGGGAATTTTTCCCGAACTACAAAATGGATATAAAATTACTCGAAACAACACATAAAAAGTACGAAAGTGAGAATTAATATATTGAACTAACAACAAATTGCAAAATATATTGTACACGATAGGTCATAAAAAATCACAAAAGTAAAAAATTAAAAAGGTTATAATAATGAATCGTACAACAAAATGGAAAATCAAGATTGGGTGCGTGTATGTAGCATTTTCAAGTGTAATTTTATAGCGTTTTGTACCATCTATTTTTTGGCTAATTTCAAAACCTTATGTATGAACCTTTTTTCAGATTTTTTAAATTTAAAATTATATATTGAAATAAATATAATATATATTATATATTAATAGATAATATGTACAATAAAATAAAATGGGACTTGAAAACCGTAGTTTTAAAGGGGTATTTACCTGCTTAACTAAAAAAATATATTTCATTCAGGCTAGCTAGTAATGAATTAAGAAATTAACAGAAAAATTATTGGGTCCACCATTTACCCCGAAAAAATTGTCAAACTTGGTATTTTTCGAGCTAGGTCCCATCAGCAAAAATCTCCCATAAGAAATAACATGGGGACGATCTTTATGCCCCGTGACCTTGGAGGATTTGGATCCGAAAAAATACTGGCCATTATTGAAGTACTCTACAGCCTTTTCTTTAAATCCTCTATATTTTGTTTTGTAATTTGGGCAAGTGTTTCGGTCAATAATGCTGATTACCAAGAAGGGGTGTGATTTTGGAATGCGTATTTTTGCGTGTTTGCGTGGATATTTGTGCACAGTTTCAAGACACGACGTTATAAAGGGCTATTTCAGATTAGTATGATGCTTTTGTATCTATATGTGGCACAAAAAAGAAGCAGATTAAAGCTGATTTAAGAAATTTCTAAAAACACCAATTTTCGCTATTTTCTGGTTTCAAAAAATTGACAAATTCGTGTAAAATCACCGTTATAAGTAATAATTTTTCAAACGGTCATTTAAGTGTATTATTTTGCTATAGATTAATTGATAAAAAATAATTTTTTGGGGTAATAGCCCCTTTAAGTGAAAGACAGCGCTTTATAGCATCTATTCACAAAACGCAATTTTTACGTACAATCATGACAAGTTTTGCGAAACGGTGAGTGTTTTTTGCTTTACTACCCTCTCCTCCCAATGTTATATGATACAACGGGCGTGGCTTCTAGAAGTCCACAGCATACATACACACATCGCCCTAGTAGAAGAGAGTTACGAGTCCTACGCATGGCATTCATAACATGCGTTGTTTATCTGCACGAGTGTCGTCCGTATATGCGTAGGGACGGTGATAAACAATGGCGGCCGTAGGGATGTCGTCATATATACTTGAGGGAGCGCGATACTATACCCAAACCGTGGGTTACTTGTCCCAGTACCTGAGCGAGACCCTTCTTTTAATTACATCCGCTCCGGCTTGCGGTCAATGAATAATCCCTTGGAAATACTGGTAATTCAAATACCTTATTGAAGAATACTCAAACCGTGTCTTACTTGGCCCAGTACCTGAGCGACCCTTCTTTTGATTACATTCTCTCCGGCCTGCGATCAATGGATAATCCCTAGGAAATGAAAGGGTCTCACTCAGGTACTAAGCCAGCGGTTTAGCCGAGCTCGTTTAACCGGTTCCCACTCGAACACCAAAGTTAAGCAGAATCGGGCGTGGTCACGGGTAGAGTGGGTGCCCGCACTATCCTGAAACTCGCGTATAACGCTGGTTAAAGCAGATGGAGGGTTCGAGAGCTAGTGTAACGGCTTCGTTCTTCTCGACGTCTGCTGGCAGTCCGGGTTAGTGGAGGAACCTATATGACTGTCAAAGTTACACCGTCCTGTCGGATGGGACGTTAAGCCGTTGGTCCCCTTGGTACTTTTCGAAAGGAATAGGCTACGTGCCGGTACCGGGTTTCCCCTCCTCCCTTCTGTTCATACTTCATCCTCATCTATCACCACTCATCGTCTCGATTAGCCAAAGTGCATAAATATGAGACGTTAAGCAATATTCAATCAATCAATCAATCACTCAGGTACTGGGCCAAGTAAGACACGGTTTGAGTATAGTTAATAAAAACACACTTATTATAAACTATATTTTTATAAACTAGGAAAACGCTTAAGTCCCGCCGCGTTGTTGGATGAGCGTAATTGGTGCATTGAGCTGCCATGTGTTATGCGGATTTTCTGTTGTTCTGTGAAAAAATCATTACTTTGTTGAAGATTTGTTAAAATAAAATAAAATAAAAAATTAACTTCAATTTTTTTAATAAATCGTTATTTTAAAAAAGGAAAAAATCGTAATGTTGAAATTTTCATAAGTAATAATAATTCGAGTGTGCACAAATTTTACACGAATATATAATTTCATAAAATTAAGGTTCTGTGAAAAAATCATTATAATCGGATAAAGCATGTAGGTGTTATAAGCTGAAGAAATTAAAAAATTCGTAAAATTGCGATTTTTATGAGAAATAATTTTTCGATTGCGCTCAAAAACGTGGCAGTTCTTAGTTCCAAGATTTGGAAGGCCTCCCTAAAATTTCATCGCAATCGGACGTATCGGTTTAGCCGAAATCTTGTTTTAACAGACAGACAAAAAAAAAAAAAAAGGAAAAAAAAAACATTACGGATTTTTTTTCTCCAGTGTAGTGGAATGGAATCTTCGCTTCGCTCGCTACGCTCATCCAAAAATGATATGGAGCGCTCCAGTGGACGATTATGGTGAATGGAATGGACGTACATGGATAGACAGATCTAATGGAGATATCTACGAGGCAGACCTTTTTACCATATTCAAACGAAAATAAACTTTTGAAAATAATGTTCAATAAATAATCAGAACTAAAAAAAAGCTTTGGAATAGAGTTATAACGTAACCTAATTCTTGCTATCGATAACCAATTGGAGATTTTGATATCGAGGGAAAAGAATAAAATATATCCGGAGTCGAATCAGATAAGATGAAAATCTCGAATACTTTCTTGTAAAGTGAATCGAGTCTATAAATACCAAGGGAACAAAAGAGGTAGTGAAAATAAAAAATAAAAACAAAAGTCGGACTGGGAATTATCAGAAGCACAGGAAGGTTCTTTCGAACATTCCCGGGAGGAAAAAACAAACAAAAGAAGCGCGGTAGAAACAAAAGACGGGGCTAACGATGATGAATCGCCCCGGCGCTCAATGTGTCGGGGGCAATTGGATGACGTCATTATCTAGAACTTGGGGTAGAAGCCATTTCTTAGGGGGGGGGGGGGGGGGGGTGACCTTCACAGATTGGTTTTGACACTATTTGAGAAACTCGTTGGCGCTCTGATAAAAACTGCGATGTTCTTTTATGATTTGATTTTTTTTAATCATGTAAGCCAATTAGCTGGTTTGTCAATATGCGTTTTTCATATTTAAATTCTAAAAATATATATTATATCATAAGACAAATAAAAACATGTCTAACCTATTCAGTTACAAAAACTGAATAACAAGGGAGGACAACTAAATCAAACTAATTACTAATTACAATTATTAAATGTAATCCAACAATTTGATAACTTTTAAGTTAGCTTTTTAAACAATTTATTTTAAAAATCGCACAATACCTTATGTAAATTTTTATTTAAAAAAAATTGTTATTTAATGCAATCACGAAATCAGTTTCACTAATTTTAAACTTCCGAAGAAAAAAAAACAAGATAACAGATTTTATTTTTAATCGGAAAAACTCATAAGTATTAATTGTTGAGCTCTATTTTTAATTTATTTTAAACATTACCTTTAAGGCTCCTGCTCATCACGTGACTTATAAAACTGGTGTAATCATCCGAGCCTAACCACGCGCTAAGAAAATAGTTCAGTGCTAATAATTAGATTTGTGTTATTATTTTTCAGTAAACTTACCATGGTCTAGTGAAATAATAAAGAGCTGAACAACTTGTAGTTTTAGAAATAATGTTTTCGCGGAAAATCAATTGTATTCATTAATGCCATAGTACTAATATAACACATGCGGGAATTCAAGCGATTGTCGACCTAATGGTTTTTGAGAACTGACCTACACCAACTCAGCTCGTCGCTGTCTTAGCGGCCAACACTTGCGCCTACCCACCCCACCCTCCCCTCCGCGGTGCTAATCGGCGACAGATGAATGCAGAGTCTGGCGATAACTACAGACTTGCGTCACTCAATACTTCCACACACAGATATGTGATGTACGAACAAACGCGGAGGGGGCTAAAAAAAATCGATATTTTTCCGTGATCATGATAAAGCCAACCCGAAAAGCGAAATCATTAGCTTTTAGATTAGAAGTAAAGTCCAAATAACAAAATTGGGATTACAAATTTCGTTCGGGTGTCTGCTATATTTTTTAGATGGAAATAGGATACAGTTTATATAAACGTTTGGGAACCACAACACTAATATAATATAGCTTTATACACCTTATAACAATAAAACACATGGCCATATCATAGCCAGAATAGATAATAAAATAATTACTCGGAATGTACTGGTGTAGTGGTGTTTATTGCTTTACGTCTCAACTAATACAATTATGCTAATCGAGACGATGAGTATTATATACGAGGATTTCGTTGCCATCATCATTATAGTTTTGTCTAGATATGTTTAGATAATACTATAAGCCTACTATACAATACTATACTATACGGCAATATTATATAAAATCATTGTTGTCTGCGTTTCGGGTTATTCGCCTTGTCACATGAAAACATTCGTGAAGTTTATGAATTATTACCCACTCCACAGATGTAACCAACGAAACGTCGAGGTACGTAGACGTACACAAAATGTTAACTCGCTACGCGACGAAATAACCCAAAACTGAAAGTATAAAATGTGAAAATATTATAACTTAAAAACACACACTTATGTCGTAAATCTGGTAATGGATGCCCTGTATAGGCAGTGTACAAATGGCATGTTCAGTGATACAAAATTGTACACGTTTTTATAAACAATAGTCCATAGCCTTCCCTAGCCTAAATAATTTGTGGCATCAATCAACAAATCATTGCGGGGGGGGGGGGAACTTCTAATATGCACCTAGTGAACATCATACACATTATTTTACCCTAACCACACCACATGATACCATACACGGACAGAAACGCGTAAATGTAATTAATATTAATATTATACTTATTAATAAATTATTATTATTATTATTATTGTTGAATATCACTACTTGAAAATCGGAACTTCCTTGAGATTGTTAATGAATAACAAAGTTAGTTATCGTCTTCATCGGAGGTTTCCACTGTTCTCTTTCCCTGTTTACTCGACTTCGTTATTTTCTTTGGTGTGTGCATTACTGTTTTTGAAATGAGTGTTATCTCCTTATTAGTCTTCTTCGCTGCTGTGTCATCTTGGCGCTTTTTCTTATTTAATTGAGCTTCCAAGATATATGGTGGATCTCGGATTGGCAAGCCTCTTTTATGACGGGAGTCAATAAGTTCGGGTAGAAGACAATTTAAATAGAATTTTTCAAGTGGTTCCTTTACATGCATATCCCAGAATTGGTCATCACGATCTATTTTGTCGACCATAATATTCTTTTTTGTGTATACAGTAAAGTAACAAGTGCTTCTCTTTGTCACGTCGTGTAACTGGTTCTGAACCTGAAACATCAATTTAAATGTATATTACATATTACATTACATATTACCTCTTTTAAAATTTTAAGTATGCAATATCATTAAATATACATTAACTTACCTTATTGTAATTTTCGCCTCTGACTGAACTAGAGGAACAGAGTCGACAAGAGACAAACTTTCACCTTCTCCGATAAAAATTATATCTTCCAATAATGCCCTGAAAATAATATATAGTGTATTGTTTGGTAATTCCGTAATTTTCCAATAAAGGATAATTATATTTTGAATTTAGTGTGTATGAAAATAAATTACCTTCGAAGATCACCATTTTCTGGTACAATCTCTGCATCGAATTGTGAACTTTCAGTTGTGGCCACGCTGACAGAATGAAATAGAAGATTACTTTGCGAATAACTGTTTATCTGAGCTGAACTGAGCTGAGCTAGATAGGAATTTATCACGTAATTTTTGTAATTTATTATGTAAATCAATATTACAAAATGCAGCTGTTTCCTTTGTATCTTTCGAACAAACACTAAGTTTTTCTTGAATATTTCTTTATTAAACAATTGATTTCTTCCTCAAGTCTTGGCCTGTGTCCAAGGAGCAACTTTATTGTGTGTGGTAACAAAACAACACTGCCTCTATCGGCGACATGGTATACAACACAATACAAATTATTATATTATGTCTAAACAGTTATTTTAAAGATATCGAGCTCAGCCAAACTCTAGATCAGTTCTAGATATATTTGATTTGAAGACCAGAGCCGAATGTAACAAAATAGTATACTTTAAAGAATCAACCCAATTCACTGCTTTTAAATACACAATTTCTGACTTCTATTTTGAACACTTGACAACCAAATTAGTGCGGGGCACTCGAAACCTCTGACTGTGTAATTACTAGAAAGCTTCGCAAACGCTTTTTCAGGCGCGTTGTTGGATGAGCGTAATTGTTTAAAACGAATAAAAGGCGTAAAACTGCGATTTTCATGAGAAATAATTTTTGGATTACGCTCAAATTTCACACGAGTATATTAATTCATAAAATTAAGGTTCTGTGAAAAAATAATTAAATCGGATAAGGCATGCCGCATGTCACTGTTATAAGTCGAAGAAATTAAAAAAATTAAAAAATCGTAAAATTGCGATATTTTTTAGAAATAATTTTTCGATCACGCTCAAAAACGTGGCAGCTCTAAGTTCAGAGATTTCGAAGGCCTAAATAAAATTTTATTGCAATTAGAGTATTGGTTTAGCCGGAATCGTGTTAACAAACAGACAAAAATACAAAAAAAAAACATTAAGTATTTTTTTCTCCAGTGTAGGGAAATGGAATCTTCGCTTCGCTCGCTACGCTCATCCAATACTCAACTTTGATGAAATAAACCATACCGTCCGCGGTGGTACATACGATTAGGGCGCTGGTCCGAAGCGTATGGCTTTACAAGGTCGTGGGTTCGAATCCTGCAAATGCGTGTTTTTAATCGTTCTTCATCCTCATCTATCACCTCACCACTTCTTGTCTCAAATAGACTTAGTGCATTAGTTTGACGTCAAGAAATAAAAATCATCATCATAGCAGTAAACCTGTTGGTTCATGGACGTATCATTCTATATAGCATGGCCGTAAAAAGCTCTGATGTTTGTTTGTTTGTTTTGTTTTTTAATCGCATCGAATTTATTTGAATCTATTTTTAATCACTCCTTTTGAAAGAAGCATCTTTAAACGAATATTTGGCTGCCCTATTTACGCTGGATTGTTTTCATATTGATGCAAACGTAAGCCAGGGATTGAAAGTTGCGACAGTGGTTAAATGTTGTTTAGAATAATAATTATTGTTCAAATACGATACGATGCCTTTCCGAGATTCGCCTCTAGGTCCCTTGGTTCAATTCACTTCAGAGTTCAGATCAATGCCCCACACAACACACCTACGAGCCACCGCAGATGTATTCCCTGCGGTATTGTATCAAACTCAAAATTCAATGGGAATATTATTTAGGAATAACCGAATAATACGATTAAAACGATATGACTTTTGAATTCGCCTTTAGATAAACATGTACATAACCGAACGTAACGTAATTTGTTATGCATAGTATATAACAAATAATAAACGGACTTACGTCTCAGTGTTCAGAGGTACTTGGTTCGTCATTTTGTTGGACTGGGTTTGCCTTTTTAGCACCATTTTTTATTCCCCAACTGTACACAGAAATAATAATATTAGATGAAGATAATATAATATGCAGTTTTTTAATCTACTCTTTTGACATTTTGCACGGGAAGTTATTAGTTTTGTTTCTAGCCGTCTAAACCCTCCACTCCACCCCTAAATTGTGATGGGATGTATGGGTGTATGCCGTAACTAAAGATTTGTTTGTGTTTTTTTATATTATATATTATTCATGTTCTAAAAAATCATACAAAATTGTGTAGACCATCATACAACAAACGTAATTATATTTGTAGACTTGAACACTCGCAAAGTGAATAGTCATTTTGGTTATTTATGACGTATCGGGATAAGCCGCAATTCTGGAGGAGGATACATGCCTTATAGTACATTAAAAATAATTGAATGTCTACTAAGAAATGATGAGACGATCTTTGGTTCGCCACTGTTCGCTCGTACGTAGTGGTGTTATCGTCGTTGTAAAATTATTATAATTATTATGCGAATCTAACCTTGACTTATAGGGGACGGGGGACGGGGGCAAGCTTCTTTTTTGATATATGGTAAAATGAAACAAACATTGCAAGCAGTAAAATATCCAGAACCAGAAATTGACAATGATTGGCTAGTGGGGTGAGGGGCCTTGCGAAACTAGGGCTTTGTGTGTGAAATATCGGTTATGAGTACGACATTGTGACGAAGTGGATAGACTCTAAATCAGTATAGTTCCCAACCTAACTATTCAGATCTACAATGCACCAACAATCCAGTAGCTTACGGGTAAAGCACTCGACCGGCAATCGGGAGACCGGGATTCGATACCCCGCTGAGATGGATTTTTTAGTTTCTGGATTGATTTCCATAAAACCAATTACTCCTACGGAAGTGTTTCCCGACTAATGACATTGAAAAATGTTATAATTTGATTCCAAATATACCAAATTATTTTTAACATCTCGAAAGTTTTTTTTTTTTTTAAACCTAATGCAGAGCTCTGGGACAAATAACAAAATATGTATTTGAAACCCCTATTTACAACTATAATTTTGTATGGTTATGCAAATTAACAATAAAATGAAACGACAAGAAGAAAACAATATTATATATTCATCATTGTCTGACGAAATTGTTGTAAATGTAGTGGAATGCCTTTATATTTTAAAGATGGCAAATTGCATTGTGCGCACAGGCTACATTACCTTATTCGATCAAATATCCTTATCACAAAATTGATGTATTTCTGAATTCATGAGTCCTCGTTAATAATAACTGCATCCGAAGTTATGTTGTATTTTAGGGGGGGGGGGGGGAAATACCCACATAAAGTGTAGGTCTACAAGACCACAATACTATCGACATACAAACAAAGTTACAAATTGTATGCAAGTGTGACCCAATAAAAAGTAAAACCTTAGACACCGTTTAGACATAGGAACAAACATATTATTAATAAAAACTTATTGTATGACTACTTGTAGCTTGTACTTACCGTTTCTGATTTAACTTTCGAATGTTGTCCTTACGATATTTTACTTTCTTCCTCTTCTGTGTCATGACTTCACACGGTTTTTAACGCCACTGTTTTGAACATCTTTACACACAATTTTTACATTTTTACAAACGTGTTAAATAGCATATATTTTACTGTATAACCAATAACCATTGAGATTTGAGAAAGCTTAGCAGATCAACCTTCCTCGACGCGTCCCTGAAAGTGTCTGGAAAAGACTGTGCCCGTGTGTATTATAGCTAGGGCTCCCATTCGTACCGTTTTAGCCGGGACAGTCCCTTTTTTGAGGTGGTGTCCCGGTGTCCCGGCTACTTGTAGTCGGGACGCCTAATTGTCCCGTTTTTTAGAATGGCGAACGACCGTGCTATTTTTACGGTCTAGCATTTGAATCGCCGCGCCTGCAATGCAACTCTTCACCCCGACCATGGCCAGTAACCAACCACTCACCAAAAACGAACTATAAAGATTCAAGAAGTCAAGGTCAAGATCCAGGCTGCCAACAGTCAGGAGAAAGTGTCATTTTACCGATAAACTATAGACAGATTTTCCTTTTTTGCGAAAAAGTAACAAGAATATTGAAGGGATTGTTGAGTGTACAGTATGTTGTGACTTAAATATATCTCCTAATTTTCGTTTCAACGTCAACATTTTCGGGAAAAGGCGCGTAGGAAGGGGGGGGGATGGGAGAAATTATCCCCACTTTTTGCCGTGACCCCCCCCCCCCCCCACTTCAGAAGAGCAATGACCAACAATTTCGACAATTTTCCATTGCTCTTGGACGTGATCGCGAACGTAATGATGCATTTCAATGGTTGTAACATGATCTATCGTCACTACCCCATTATTTTTTTTTGTAGTTTTATAGTTTTTACTTCTAAAAAAATGCATTAATTTGGTATCGCATTCAGACCACTTATTTTTTCTAGAACGCACCAAACACACTCTAAAAACCTTATTTTCAAAATTTTCGCCTGCGGCGCTGTAGTTGGGGGGCAAAGCCCCCCAACTCGCTGGTCCCCTAAAATAGTTGTCCCGTTTTTGGGTTTTTGTATTATGGGAGCCCTAATTATAGCCAATAGTCATATGTACTTGAGAACTGTTTAATTTATTTTGCCAGATAGCTCGGAGTTAGATATTCAAAGTTTACTTTACGATCGCTAGTTTTATAACATAAACACTAATTTAGTAATAACCCTTTTTCGTTTCTATCTTATACTGAGTTTGTATATTCATCATAAGAGGAAATGAAACAAAAAATTGGACCAGATCTTGTATAACCGTTGAACCAAGCCTTCAACTGCATATAGATGTAAACAATTACAAATCTATGGAGCATTCATTATTATGTTTACGCTGGTGGCTCGTTATCTCCCGTTTGAACACGATAGCTGCGGGAGTCGAGACGAATTCGAGGCACCATGGCCAGCCGCCCTCCCCTCCTTTAGGCTATCGCCGGCAAAAAATGTATCAATGCGCGTCCAAGCAATTCGCAATCATCACAGCAGAGTCGTATCAGTTCAAGTGTTGAAGAAGTCGCCGGACTGTAGCATGGAGCTATGTACAGATGAAGAAAAAAATCGATATAATTGGCATGGTTGTACGTAGGAAGTGTTTCTTGTGCTCAAATTAAAGATAAAAGTCAGCTCTAAATGTTGATGCCATCAGATTTGCGTGTTCGTCAGTAATTCATAGTGAAATATGTGGTCAAACGTTCAAACCGTCTAATGCGTGTTAGTTGACGCCGTATTTAATATCTATCAGTTCCGATAAAAAATTTGGAAATGTGGAACCTAGATGAGACAGACACATCGTTTCTTGACATTGTGCACCAATCCAAATGGAAATATATTTAACAGGTAAGACTCAAAGTACATTGTTAGGCCATAGGGCGTAGAACAAGTCGTCATAAATTCATAATTTTATATCGACTTTATAACAAAATAAATGTTTAATTGTGTTTCACAGACAAGGTTTGTGCCAAGATTTTGTGCAATGTGCAAAAAACTAGAAGTAATTATCTCCAACCATTAATTTTAATGGCCTGTTTTTAGGCCACAAGCGTAAAACCACTTGTTTTGGTTGTGACGTCACGCCTATGCAGGACCCTTAATACAAATTCCTATGCAAGTTCCTCCCATGTGTACCATCATTCCCCCGTTTGTGCTTTCACGGCTATAAACTTTTTTAATTACCCCTCCCCCTCTCCTCTTAGCATACTCATGTGTTCGTCATTACTGCCTCGGACCCCAAAGTCCTGTAAAACTTCATACATTATAATAATGGTGACCTGATATATAATAAAATGTAATATAAATTAAAAAAATTCCGTGATAAGTGTTACCTCAATGTTATTATAACTATTATATCCGTCTGTCTGTTTTGGGGAATGGTCGTGGGGCTCGAAGCCTCTCTCTCTCTGGTATGGTATAGTCCTTGGTGCGGAGCACCTAAGTGTGCCAGAGTTGGACAATGAACAGCGTTTTTGCGCTGCATGCAGGGTGGTTGGTGATAGGCAGGGGCGGCTCGTGTATAGGTAGGTATACACAGGTGCACGCGCACCCCCAAATATCTGCGCGAACTAAATTCCAAATTTAAGGTTCAAAGTTAATCTCGTAATATTCCCAATTAAATCGTTGGATTGTTTGTATGGATATTTTGGCCGGCGCAGGAGTCATTCTGCAGTAAGTGCTGCTGCTGGGGGTGCACACTCTGAATGTGACCACAGTTTTACATGGTTTTCTACGGATCGGCCGGCAGAACCAGCCTCAGATCATCTTTTGAATTTACAACGTCTGGTATAGCTTAAGAAGGAATGGGACACATTTGGCAGTTAGCAAATAGCTATTCGCTCGGCCAAGATGCATCCGACTTATATGAAACTTTGCAAAGTTGGCAATGAAGCTTACATGGACGGCCCTGTGGTCACAGATTATCAAAATTTTGCCTTAATCAACCATAAAAAAATCACGAATAAAGTCAATTTTAGAGATTTTAACAAAATCAAAATTCGTGAAAACTAATTTATTTTTTATAAATTATTTTAAAACAAAATTTGGAAATGTGTTACATCAGCGCCCTATATTTTCACATACGTGACCTATGTTCAAAATTTCAGACACCTGTGGTGTCAGTCGGCCAAGCAAACAGCAATTTGCCTAAAACGCATGTCCTATACTCTCTTAAGCGCACGTGCGCATGGGTCAAAACCCGTTACTTCCATTCAAACGCCTTGGTAGCTTGCTTATACAGCATTCATTCACCCCCACACTCCGGTCAGTAGCTAGTGAAAGTTGTTCGCGACAGGGTTGGTTAAGTGAGATTAACTCCAGTTTTCAAGTGAGAACAGTGTTAAAATTATTATCGTGCCGTAAAGTGAAAATAAAATAGGACTTCGGAAATAAGCGATCTAAAAATAAACAGTTTTTTAAAACGACCATTGGACGAACAATTAGAAATAAAATCACGAGGCTTTGAGGCGCGTGTCGGAGGAGATGAAGGGACATTATTCGGGTATGTAATATTTTAATCAAGCATAAAATAATTAATTTTTTGGATGGTTTTTCATTCTCAACAATACATAGGGGACAGTGGCGTAACTACAATTCCAGGGCCCCCCCGCAAAAAAAAAGTTATGGGCCCCTATCGGATATGGTCCAAGCGGTCTGCATGATCCATTGTCCACTACAAATCTTTTAACATGTGGATCGTAAATGTTAATCGGAATATTGTTTCTATCTGTAGGATGATCACTAAAAATATTGGCAATAGTACTAGTAGCTATTTTGTCCTCATTTCAGATCTCAACACTTTGTTCACAATCACTATGCCTATATGTCGCCACTTACCACTTCGTCGGTAAAAGTTCCTAGGCCTATTAAAATTTCTGACTCTTCCGAATCTTGTTCACACACGGATGTTGAACTCGAAGGTAAATCTCTGATGTTTGAGTTTATGACATTCACCGGCCTACTCGATTCGTATTCTATATTCTTTGAATCCAACCTCTAACACATTCGCACAACATTTTCTTCTTCCCATTTCTTCCGTCTTTTTGACGCACCACTTGGTACACTACTCCTACCACCGATCTTACTCATTGTAACTCCAACGGTGTACTGAACAATGTCGCGTCGCTGCAATTAGAATGACTCACAAAATGTCAGTCTGCAATCAAGCGGAACGCGCACCAGTGTCCGTTAACTTGACGGTGAATCATCACAAATAAGAATAAGCTAAGCTTGTTTGTGCGTCGTATCAAAAATATGTTGTGTGCTAGACCCAAAATTCTTACGACATTTATTTTCAACAGTCGACGTCGACTCTACTATCGAAGCCAATCTTATTCGTATTTCGTAAGTCCTGTTGTCAATGACGAACTCAAGTTTTTTAAATTTTATTTTATTTTATTTTATTTTATTTCATTTTATTTTTTATTTTTTCAATAATTTTCCACTGCTTAAACAGTCCTCGGACATCCCTTCACAATAACTTCAATATACCTAGTCAGACATCTGACGAGGGGCATGCATGGACGGTGTTATGCAGAAAGGAACCATCCCTCACAAGTATGGAAACGAGCTACAGCCATTCTAGCATTGGTCTAATTATATCTTATATGCATTAACACCACATGAGCAATAAAATCAGGTAAAATACATAAGTACTACCTGAATCTAGGTGCAAATCGGTATTCGAAACATATTTGTATTTTGCCTTTAAAAAAATAAAACGTCGGTTGGTTCCTTTCTGCTTAATGGATAAGTCGACTATTTGAATCAACATGTGGGTTGGTTCCTTTCGACTTTTTGTTTTACAGTAGTTTATAGGCCCTTTGCCAAAAAAGATTAGCTATTAAAATCATGAATATAAAAATTAATTATACTACATGCACATTATACGTTATAATAATAGATTACAAACATATTTTGGGAACCAACCCACATTGTCGACATCCATTAAGCAGAAAGGAACCAACCAACGTTTTATTTTTTTAAAGACAAAATACAAATAAGTATCCACAAACCAATTTACTCCTAGATTCAGGTAGAACTTATGTATTTAACCTGATTTTATTGCTCATGTAGTGTTCGTGTGTATTGCATTTAATTTGACTAATGCTAGAAACTTGTGAGGGTTGGTTCCATTCTGCTTTATACACACGCTAAATTATTTGAGTGGTTTGTTTCACTCAATACGCCGAGCGGATGGTCACTTCACTCGTTTTGAGTGTTCGTCACTCATTTTTTACTGGAATTGTCACTCGATGTATTGGGTGATCATTATTTAGCTCAAATGTGCTGAGTGACCGTGTGACACCGCTCTTTAGTTAGCGATGTTTAGTCAATAGTGAGCGATGCATAAAGCTTGTTCAAGGGATTAGTGTTGAGATTTATCTAAGGGATGAATGGGGCTTCTCCTTATTGTATGTCTACTGTATTGTCCTGATTGGTGCCAAGTCTAGGGGATGAATAGCAGAGATTTTACCGGCGACGTTTCAAACATGTCACTGGTGATTGCTTTTCATATACTCATGGCAAAGAACGAGGTAGGGCATTCCTCTGTCCACGCCCGGCATCGTCGAAACCAACTCGTCAGTGTGTGTAAATTCGTGACCGTGTGCGCATTGCCAGTGTAAGTCTTCTAGCAAAAATGGTTGTGACTGGTGTAGTGATGAAGTGTTCAACGTTCTAATAGAAAGGGCATTTTCTGCAGAAAACGCCGAAAAGCAAAAGGTAAATGTCGACATCTGTTGTACTTCTATATGCACGAATAGTTAATTGTGTTTTCATTGTTTTAGTTGAAAACAACATAATATTTCATGTGTAGGCCTATATCATGTGCTGTAGGCCTAGATAATAATGCATATTATTATATGCATGCCTTTTCATGGGCGTCCACAGTGAGGAGAGAGAACGCAGTCGTCCATCTACATATTATTACCGTGATGTTGCATACAGCTGCTTTAGTTAAGTTAGTTTGTCTAAATTTTGAGTGATTTTAGCTTCTGTTTGAGTTATTAATAGCCTGAGTAGAGAGTATCTTTAAAGCCAAAATATCGCTATTATTTGAGTGAATTTCGATCTTTTATTAGCGAGTATCACCCTTATTTCAGAGTGAAAATGTCGCTCTATAGTTGAGTGGAATTATTTCACTCAATCTAGGAGTGGAGGTCACTCAGAAAGAGTGGTGCACAGTAGCAAGCTAAAAAAGAGAGCGAAATTTTCATCGATTGAGTGTTTTTCCGCAGTTCCCTCCCACTTAGACCCCCGTGCAACATTATCATTTTTTGGTGATGCAGTTTTTTTTTTGCTTATAGAGTGCAAGCACGTGTTTAGTTTTTCATGGGATTTTAAACCCGAAGCTAGAGGCATCTATTATCAATACCCAGAACCCCCTAACTAGGAAATTTCATTTTTGGGGTTGTTCCTTTAGCATAAAACCGGCCATTTGCACCCCTTGGCATGTTTCCACAAAAAAAATTATTGACCTCTATGAATATAATGTAATAGGCCAGAAGGCCTGGATATGATCAACAAAAAAAGACGGCTAGTAATTACGGTTTCATGAGGCAGTAGTAGATACACGCCCACCAACCAAATAGCTTTAAACCCTTGGATTAAAATCTGACGGAAAACAACCCCTAAGCGTATTATGCTTGAAATTATTGTGAAACAAAAAACGTATTTCTGTGTGGAGAGAGGTTTGAGATTTACCTCCGAACGTCTTGAACTTGAGCGCTGGGAAAATATTACCTCGGAATAATTCAACTAGAAAAAAATGCGGAAATTTTTACTCGGTGGAGGTAGAAATGAACATAGAGTAAAAGCAAAGTTCACTGCGGTGTTTGTGTAAATAGAGCTTTTTAAAGCGAGTTTCGTGATGGAATGTTGACACTTTCACTTTAATGTTGATTTACGTGGTAACTTTTTGAAAATATTACATGCTGATTACATAGAATATATTGTTTGTGTAAGTTGGACGTATACACATTTGAAACATAAAAGTAAGACAAAACATAAGATTATTCTGTCCGAGTTGTATTTTATTTTTGGGGAGCAATATTACGACTTTTTTATATTTTCGATTAACGTAAAACAAATAATTTAAATAAACCATATTTTATAATATGACTGTAAATTGTAGTTCCGGGGTTTTTATGATGTGTTAATTGCGTTATCAAAAATTAAGCACGTATAAGGCCTATTTTTGGCATACTAGAGAATTTTTAAATTTATAAGTTTTATTTCTTTTGCTTCCTTCGAGATTTTAAATGGTAGATCATACAGCAATGCGTTTCACATATTTTTCAAAAAAAAATTTGCCACCCCTATAAAATTCAAGCGAATTTGCAAAAACACCTTTATATAACTTAACTTTAAATATTTTTTAAATTTTTTTTTGTTTTATTTCTTTAAGATATATTCCTTTGTGATGAACCCAACAATGTGTTGCTCAGTAGGCCAAAGAATTGTTTCTCTCATAAGTGCGTTAGCAAGATAAACGTTTCTAATAGGCATCTACGCATGAAAATTGTTACTCATAATATTGTATCAAAACTTTAGAAACTTTTCGTTTAACCGACATACAACCTTTAATCTCGGATTTAACCCCTAATCCTTAGATTACTAAACAAAAGCGGATATTCAGTAGAGAAGATTAGTTTTTGAGCGTTGTTCGTTTAAAGTAGGGATTAGTGGAAGTTCAAAATTTAGCGGGTAAGTGCGAGGGGATTGTAAATCACAGCTAGACGAAAAGTTTTAAAATGTAAATAAACTTAAGCTGGAAAACAATGAAAAATGCTCTGTGTACGAATAAAACCCAACGAGATTATTCATAAAAGCCATTAAAACAGTTGCGTTAAGGATAAGAGTTTGTGGAATATCTGAAGTTCAAAACCGTTGAAGTCTAAAACGGTTCGACTCAAATTTTTCAAAAAACGATAGTAAAATAAAACAAACTTACATATTAATTTGATATATTAGCCTAAACACCTCAAAAAGTGATTCAAAAAATATTAAACTATACATTTAAATTTTCTAACTGTTTTGTGCGAACTATAACACTTCAAAAATGTATGTGTATAGTCTGAGTATAAACTTTTGTATTGTATTTATTTAACGACATCATTATCAGTTTAAAAAAAAAAAAATACTTATTAAAACATAAATTAAAGACAAACAAAACACAAATAAAAAATGAAAAAAAATGCATACATTCGTGTATTGAGTCTGCCCGTGCACTCATCAAGTCAAAGAACTGATTTATAGTGTGGGTAAGAAATTTACAGCCAGGACAATGGCTTTGCTGGTTCCGGATGTGTGGAAACCTCATAATTCGTTGAGGGGGATCGTCTAATAAAATCAGTTTTTCTTTTCGTTTTTTTTTATGTTTATTTTTTCTTTTCTTTTTTCTTTTTTTCTTTTGTGTTCCTTTCCTTTTTACCTTTCTTTTCTTTTCATTTCTTTTTTCTTTTCTTTTCTTTTAATCGCCCCACACCCTTTTTATTATATTTCGATTCATTCATCAAATTGCATGTTAATATCTTTTTTTTGTTATCAAATTTGTTGAAGTATTTAATGCATTGTTGTACATATACTATTTCACATATTACTTAAAATGTAGTCATGTTGTGTCTCAATCATGTAATAGATTATTTAGTTGTCCTCCTTGTAAATCAGTTTTTTATAACTGAATAGGATAGACGTTAAATAAATAAATAAATAAATAAAATAAAATAAACCCCTGTAGGCGCCGACACCATCAGAGGAGAAAACAATTAAATACTAGGAGACTGGCAAATTCAAGGGTAGGAAAACACCGAGAATAAAAGCTGGGACCACGATCCACCCGCGGACAGCGCCAGAATCAAACAAGGCCGATCAGAACACGCTTAGAATGTATTATGTGCTTAGTTGCCAGGACTCATCCAAATTCACCGTTCACACATTGCCTAAATCAAGAACTGATGGACTTAAGTCCACATAGAAGTTTAAAAAAATTTCTGCCTAACCGGGAATCGAACCCAGGGACTTCTGCATTGAAGTAGATACTCTAAACCAACAAGACCAACGAGCCACTCCACACATAAATTTCTAACAGTTTCAAATGATTTAAAGTGCTGGCTGCCATTTCCGAAGTATACATGGCCAAGGAGATAGAATTCTACTTTCTGTCATCAAGGTAAAAATGAGAAATATGCATAATATCAGCCACCTTCTCTCTTCCCCCCCCCCCCACCCCCCCTCCATCACACTCTTCGATGCCCCGAAGGGTTACAACAAGGTACATTTTAATTACCAGTTTACTTATTCAAATTCTAATTATGGTTTAAGTGAGGGTTAAAAGCAAACTCACCTTCAAAGAATATCTCTCGTGATTTGGTTTTGTTGGAGCGCTTTTGGCATGATACGATGTTAAAGTATGAATTATTTATCGCGGAGGTAGAAATTAAAATCATGTCAAGACTTTGTAGCAATGTACAAATAAGTAAGAAGGTCATTAATTAATAGGGTCAAAATAAAGTTAAAACACGTGTCTTACTAACGCAACTTGTAGACGCTACTCGTCGATTGCGTTGGGCCTTCATGGTTGGTTTGGTCGCTTTGGTTTAATACCCCCCCAGTAAAAATCAGTTTATTGACTGAGTGGGAAGACTCTTTAATACGAATTTATTTATTTATTTATATGATTTATACTCAAACCGTGGGTTAATTTTCGGCAATACCCTGAGACACTACCAACTTTTTATAAACTTTATTTTTATAAAAACAATTACTTGACATTGTGTTTAGCTGACAGAAAAGGTATGAAAAACTCTACCACTTTTTTCGGTTTTCTTGTAGCTCGATTCGCAGACATTTATTCAAACCATGTTGCAAAACAAAACAAAAACTTCCCAAAACACTCGTATTTGTCAGTAAGACAAAAAATCGTGCACCAACTGTTGTAATAGAAATACATTTTCCTTATACTTATATGTAGAAGCTAAAGGTGTCAGAAACTTTAGCCAGAATTGAACCGATTCTCCATAATTCAGTATTTTACATAAAGAGTGTATAGGCTACACTGTTGTCAAAACACGGACAATAATGTCCGATAGTGAAGGTTATGCCGCCCAAAAATAAAAATCATTTTTTGTTGCTGTATTGTTAAAGGTATAATCTTTGACTCAGCCATACTTGTCATGAACTTGTTAAACAATCCCCGAATTAGTTTCAATTCAAGTTTCATGTTCAACAGCAGTTTCTTCATATTTCACGTGCATACGAGTTCCGAAAAGTATTGCAACTAGCAAGGTCAGCACACCAGTCCGTGAGATCTGCAAGCTGTGCTAAGCGCTTACATTGAGTGGAACTGACCGCCATGCGTCGACGACAGTCTAGATTTCGAGTTCTTACAAGCAAAAAGTCACAATGTAAAAGTGACAGTTTTCTATAATCAATATTCCTTATTTTAAAATTAATAAATACGTTTTGAGTTTCCAAAACTTACTATTTGCGTTTTCAAGAGAATAACCACCACCTCCCTTACCGTTTTGTCCCCAGGGGTACGACCGCTTCGCCCCCTAAATAAAAGAAACCCTTTTTATTTCAAACACATTGTCGGTCATCCACCATCGAGGAGAAGTCGGTACAACGGCTAGTTAAAACCTATCTTCTTAGGCAAGGTAGAAGAGAGAGAGAAATAAAAATAAAGTCATTCCGAAAGCAAATCATCAAAATATCTATGACTCAAAAACAAAAAAAAAACTGTTAATGCGGTAGAAGCAGAGAATCGTAGGGGCGGTCATAGTCGAGGGCACTTCTGTACTTCAACTTTGCTCTTTTGCTTTTGAAAATCCAGATATTTCCACTACGACAACAACAACAACAACAACAACAAAAACAACAACAACAACAACAACAACAACGTATTACTAATTATCTAGTTAGAAGGCTTCCATGGGTCAAAGCCCAATTTGTTAACAGCAAAAATAATCCCTAAAGGTTACATAACTAACGAGAGCTGGTGGTTTAAATCTGAGTAGAACAAATAGGTATATAATGTGAGTGTAGGCTTTTCACGACCCGTAGATAAGTTCTGGATTTGATAATATTAGAAACATACTTGAAGATGCCACCAACATGGGGTGGCGACGAAAGCCGAGCACTCATCAACGACACGACGCAACAGTAGAAGGATCATACAGAACTCGGGTATTATGTTGATCAGAAGAGGGTAAGGCGATGAAAGGCTGGCCCAAGGCTGTAAAACAAGTTACATCGATAAAAGACATTTTTGGGATGAGCGAAGCGAAGACTTCAATTCACTGACCACCAAAAAATTGAGCTCGGGTTGTTTTTGTTTTGTGAAATTTTTTTATTGTTTTTATGTCTGTTTATTCGCTCTTACGGGCCAAACGGGCAATATCGATCTTGTTAAAAATTAGAGGGGACCTTCGAAATCTCCCTGAACTATAGAGGTGTATTGTTTTTGGGTACAAATCGAGAAATATTTCTCATGAATATCGTACTTTCATGATTTTTTGCGATTTTTTGCGCGATATTTTCGATGACATTTGCGGGCCGATTCTGACCCTACAACGTTCATATTGTGATGTATTTGCTTCATGGAAGAAAAAGTTGAAACAGTTTAGCCAGAATCATAGAATAAAGGTTTTAAAATGAGTTTTTTGAGGTATGTAACATATTAACAAGTAACAATAGAAACTTGACAACAATCACCTACAATGCATTCAAAAAGCAAGTGCAAAGGAAAAGTTGGTCCCCTACGCAAACGAAAAAACTTACAAAAAAGCTCATCCATCAACGCGGCGGGACTTTAAGATTTTTCTAGTTAAAATTAGATTTATTTATTTCCACTCGGACTAAAGGCTCGGGAAGAATTAGCCAAGAGATGGCTCTGCATCGAAAAAGGCGAGTGGCGAATGGCCGAAAGTCCATCTCGCAAACATCGACTAGCAGAAGCGGAGTATATTCTCCCCGGAACTACAAGCAACGCTCTGGCGGTTGTCATCGGGGAAATCTCCCCTACTTTGGGACGACTTCCTCGACGACGACAGACCCACATGCATATGAACAACACGAAAGAGACAAAGGACGAGACGTACCACGGCGTGAGAACCTCCCTTCCTCCCCTACCCGTGGCTGGTTTGACCAGCAAAGCCAATTTCCACCCCATATACTTAAGGGCTAGACACGGCGCGATTATGACCTACGGTTGACGCGGCCTTAATTTTAAATAAACTGTTTAAATGGTAGTGCATTATTCTTGTAGAGTAACTATAGTAACCCAATCAATAACCATTCCCAGTTTGGTTTAAATTAAATTATAATAACTTGATCTTTATGACAACGGGACCTAGTCCTACAAGAAAACTCTATAGTAAGACATATATTGTTCTACTAGTTAATTAAGCAGGACTAAATATAAATTAAGGGATATATATAGTGCAGAAGGTATCAAGTCAACAATACAGGTCATACAAAGTGTAGGACATTTAGGAAAATAATTTACGAAATAAAAACTAGAGTATGTAGATGCAAATTGAAGAAAATTACATGAATTTATTTAGATTAAAGCTTTACCAGAATAGTAATTATGTTACAAGATTATGTAGATTTAATGCAATATATTCTAATCTATATTCTAAGCGAATGCATCGTTTAAGAATACTCTTTAGGTACGTATTTCAAGTAGGATGTCAGTTCATTCAGATAATCGACAAATCAAATATGAAAACACTCCGACACAGCAGAAAGCGAGTATTTGTATAAAGAAGAGGTCACAAGAGTCAAGCTAAGGAGAGTGATTGTATTTGTTTTGTATTTGTATTTGTATTTGTATTTGTGTATTTGTGTTTGTTCAGGTTGACGAAATGTTCAGCCGTGGTCAACTCTGCGATTCAAACAACAGAACGTGACGTCATCATCACTAGATAGGAATACTCGAAGCCTCTCACAGACGAGAAGATTATTTGAGAGGAAAAAGTTGTGGTTGCCGTCAGAGATTTGATGGTGAAAGATGGCATTTGGTACAATAACATTGGAAGATCAAATTCACTTTACGAAATCTGAAAACAGGGATGGGAAAAATAAAGATCGTCTCAACATATTGAAGGGTAAGAATTTTACCCTTGTGAAGAGTGTATTCCCCAAAACTAAAGGGCAAACCTCTGCCGGTTGGGGTGCGTGTGCAGAGAGAGCTCGTGCAACTTTTTATCACATCTTTTTTCATTCACACAGCATTACTTATATTTATTTTCTTCTTTCACTTTTTTCTTCTCCATACTTGCCGGCCCTCTCTGCAAACGCGCACTCCTCCGTTCCCACCCAGTTTACCCATCCTATCCAGCATCCTCACTCCTTCTCATTAACCCCCCACGATCTTCCCTTACGTTCCTCCCTTTGGAGGAAAGAAAAACATGGTGGTAATCCACAATTATGGAAAAAGAAAATTTGAAAGATTCCAATACACTTGAAATGGGCACTTGATAAACTCTACGTTGAGTCCCTAAAACCCCAATAAACTAAAATAAATAATTACTCCTTTGATCCGTCTCCCATTTCCAAAAACAATGCTCGGGTTAGAGAGAGCGTAGCTTCATTACTCAGGCTATTTTGGCTTTGAATGCTGACAGGAAGTCCGACATGACACAACTTCTTCGTCGTTTGGTTAGCGGAAACCACTCCGTAGGGGGAATTGTTAATATTTAATACATTCAGAAGTTAAAAAAATTTCCATCCATTCAGAATCTATAATGCAACTACAATTCAGAAGTTTATATATGTGCAGTCTAGGTGTCTAGTTGGCTAAGGCGCCTAATTGGAATGTGTGAGAACTGGGTTCGAACCCCCGGTCCCGGATAGATTTTTTAGCTTCTGAATTTAATAAAAATATTAATAACTTGGTCAGCCTCCACTTCCTCTGACAACTCTTCTATATCTGCTGCTTTTAAGGGGGCAGGAATGGCCTATCGCGCATGTTAAAGCTAAATCCGGTACATTACTCCTGGATGTTAGTCTTAGAGAACTTAAATTTTTTCCCCCTTATAGATAAGCCTGTTACTATGAAAAAAACTGAGTGGGGGTTTTTTGAATTTGAAAATCTGTGGTACCAGATTTTTTTAAATTATCAAAATAATCCCAGAAATTGACACTTTTTTAAAACAATTTTGTTGGGTTAAAATTAGATTAGATGATGATATTTTTTTGAAAATTCCCACACCACAGTTTCTTTAAAAACACAATAAAGAATTAGTCCTGAAAAATTTAAAGGCTCTAGCTTCAAAACTGTCTTAACTTATAGGCACCGTAGTTAAGAAAGTAAGTTTTGAGTAAAACGGGTGTTTAAAGTTATATATACGGTGTAGTCATGTGCAGTAATAAACATTTCCGGTACCATTTGTCGGAGGGTATTCAATTTAGAGATTTTTTGTTTTTATTCAGCAATTTGGAGTTTTTGCTAACAATTTTTTTTAATATACTGTTTTTTATATACATTTATTTTTGAGTCGTTAATATACGATGGTGGGCATAGCAACATAAATAATTAAAAAAAAAAAAAAATACCAACAAAAACTGATTATTATTTTTTTTTAAATTTAATTTTGACTAACAATATAGCATATTCAATCCAAAAATAACTTTTCACACTAAGTTTCAGTTCCTGCTTCCCTAAAAGAGTGTCTCAATACTCCGAACTTTCCACATCTTCCAATTCTATCTTCCCCCACGAACGTCTTGTTCTCTATGCCTTGTTTAATTCGATTAATCTACCTTCATCTTGATCTGCCCTAACATCTACAGTAGGCTAGATCCCCAGTCTCAAAAAAAAAAAAAAAAAAAAAAAAAAAAAAAAAAAAAAAAAATAAACCTAAAAAAAATACGTCCATACAAAATAGTTCCGGTGGGGTACAAATTGACCTATTCAAGATGTGATTTGGCGATTCAATTATTTATGTTGACATCATGTTTTAATGCGATTAAAGTATTTTTCTGATTGTTTCATCTAGTTTTAGCTTGGCAGCATAAGAGAGCACAAACAGGAAACAATAAGGAAGTGGATGCATAAGGGATTTAGTAAATCTTTGGTGTTGGATGGCTAATTAAGATCACATGCCAACCTGACAGCAGATTGACAAATATTTTGGGCTTACAATGCTAGAACCTACTTCAACTTGAAAACTGACTATTAAAGGATGGCTATAATTGACACGCCAGTGGACAAGACTGGGGATCTAGCCTACTTGTTAAATATCATGTGTCTTCCTACTTCGCTCTTATTATCTGCCTAAGAATATATTTAATTTTATTTGTTTATGTTTTAATATATTTTTTTATAGGTTTATATAACTGTTTCAAATCCTATTAAACCGCTATGCGAGTATCGACGCGCACGCCTAGGTCTGTATTAACACTTCAAGTGGGATACTTCCAGCCCCCTTCGCTGACGTAGGCTGAAGGGTATCATACTTACCACTCGGCCCTCATCCACAGCAAGCTAGCTTGCACGACTTGGTGGATCCCAGCCTAGACATAAACAGATACCAGAAGTGTGAAGTAGGTTAAATTTGTTGTTTCTTTTTTTTTTTTTTTTTTTTCTTTTTTTCTGCTCCCTCCCTGCTCCTGCGGATTGGGGACCATAAATAGAGTTAGTTGTGACCATTTCCGAGAATCTAAGATCACGCAAGCAGTGGCGGCTTGCGATGTGGAGGTAGATGAGACTAGGCCTAGAACCCATATCAGATACCAGTAAAGCCGTGAACAGAGGTTGATGGAGATCCAATGAGTGATTGGTGGACCTATTCCGAGAAATCGGTGATACACTGCCAAGCAGTGGCGGCTTGCTATGTGAGGTAGGTAAGGCTTGCCTTATAATATACAAAAGCTGTGAAACGTAATGGAGAAACATAGCTAGAGTTGATTTGCACTATTCCGAGAATTGCAGTGGTGGTGCTTTTGTGATATAGATGAGGCTATGCCTAGCCATAAGTTCATACCATAGACGATCAGAAATTAAAGAGGTCCATACAAAAGAGTAATGATGATTGTCATTAAAATCCAAGTAGATGGAAGTCGTGCACATGATACCCTTTTTTTACTTCATATGTCTAATTCTCAATCTTCTATATACCCCTGGCATTCGGAGACAAACAAGTGCATGAGATATTTTCCAAACCGTTAGAACTGGACACTTTAAGCAGCCCAACCACCTAAACTGATAGAACAATGTCATAAAATGCGCCATGAGGCTCCCGTTCATGGGGAGAACATATTCGCAAAGTTGTTTTGAATGGGAAGGTACTGTCGTGCTAGGTGAAGTCAGTGAAATTGGTCCACTTAACTCGTCAATCTATGGACAGATAATATATTTTCAAAACTGGATAGAGATGTTTTACCTCCTTCGAACCCTCCAAATGTCAATGTCCATCAAAGTACAGTACCAAATAGAGAAATAAATGTAAAACAAAAGAAGTATGTAAAATGTAAAGTGAAGTTGCAAAAACAAATATATTACTTTGGTTTTTGAATGAGCGAAGTGAAGACTTCAATTTCACTGACGCCCAAAAAATTTAGCTCGGGCGTTTTTTTTCTTTTCTTTTTTTTCTTTTTTTCTGTCTGTTTGTTAGCTCTCTACCAGGCAAACGGCATATTATCCGATCTAGATAAAAATTGGAGGGGACCTTCGAAATCTCTAAATTTAGAGGTGTATTGTTTTTGGGTACATTCAAAGAAATATTTTCTCAGGAACTATCGTACTTTTACGATTTTTTTCATTTTTAGTGCGATATTTTCGTGTTATTTGGGCCGATTCGGACCAAACGGGTGGGGCTACAACGTTCATATTATACAAGGCCGTTAAGGTTATGTGAAGTAGTTAAAACCCTTTTTTTTTTGGGGAAAAAAGAATAAAGGTTGAAAAAAGTTAGCCTGAATCATAGAAATAAAGCTTTTATAAAAGTTTTTTTACGGTAAATAATAACAAATTGACAAAAGTAACAATAGAAACTTGACAACAAATCACCTTGACAATACGTAGGCAGCAAATCAAACACTTGCAAAAGAAAAGATATCCCACGCAAACTAAAAACTTAAAAAAGCTCATCCATCATCGCGACTAAAAAAAGTGTTTGCGAAGCTTCCTAGTAGTAAGATAGTACGAATACATTTAGTTTTGTAGTTTTGTTTCGTCCGAATTAATAATTATACCTTGAAATGGAATGTGATACAATCGTAATTCTGTAATATCATATGGCTCTTAAGTACATTTTGACAGTCCAAATGCATCATTCACATGTCTTTGGACTATACGAAGTCAAAACCAGGATTAAATCCGCATACGTTATCAAATAAATCAGGCTACCCCGTTTATTAATTCTGTTCTGTCCTTGAATTCAAAAGTAAAGTGGGAAATTCTGCAGAAAGTTAAAAAAATAAATCAGATATATTACTAATTACACATCTTTTAATCTACAAAAGTTCTTGAAAAGGATAGAAGTAAAAAAGTAAAAGAAAAATACAATAATTCAAAGTTTGGTTCAATTGATATTTCATGGAAATGTTAACCAGCAACCCACCCTTCCTTCAAATACACAACAAAATTATCCATCTTCATCCCCTGAAATTTATTTCAAAACCCGCATTTTTAAAAAACTTCCAAAAAACTCGTCTAAAGAATTTTTCCTCAAAAGAAGAAGAGAAGCGCTTCCATTCACCTCGAATCTCAGAGAGAAAAACATACAAGATGTTCGCCCCGGAGGCAAAAACGGAAAACACGTCTTGCAAACTTTACTCGTATTCGTGTAAAAAAGGCTCACAGGAAGCTTCTCCAAGCTCCGATTCGCGTGGTAATATTTAATCGAAAACTATTCACATACCTTTAACCGTGTATGCGCCGTGGAGGGGGGTAGGGGGTGTATATTGAACGTAGAGCCCCGCCAACAACACCATGTTATACAGCTTTATGAGGACTCACTGAGGGTTTAGAACGGAGACGAGAAACAGACTTGAAAAACAAAATGTGGCCTACAACAAGTAGTTTCAAGCAACATGTGTGAACTTACGGTAGTTGACTAAAAAAACGGTTGACGAAAATGGCGGCCTTTTAATCCACTGTATGGCCCAAAGATAACAGATTTTTCAATTTGGAATCTTTACTTTAGCACAACTGCTATTTTTGTTACATTATTTACATTGGTTATCTTAATACTAATTATATGAAAAACGCAAAGTGACCCCCGCGTTGATGGATGAGCTTTTAATAAAGTTTTTTAGGACTGCGTGGGTATCTTACTTTTGCGGCGGTGCTTTGTGTTGGTTTTGCTGCCAGCATGTAGGTGATTGTTGTCAAGTTTCTATTGTTACTTGTCAAGTTGTATTATTTACGTTAAAAACTTATATTAAAAGCTTTAGTTCTATAGGATTCTGGTAACTTTGTCAACTTTTCTTTCAAAGGGTACTTTATCACCATCAAAACCGTAATGTCCAGTATAATATGGAAACGTTTTAGCCCCACCCGTTGGTCAGAATCGCCCAAATGTCAGAAAATATCGCAGCTAAAAAATCGAAAAAAAATCGTAAAAGTACCGATATTCAATGAGAAATATTTCTTTGATTGATACCCAAAAACAATACACCTTAATTTCAGAGATTCGAAGGTCCCCTCAAATTTTATCAAGATTCGGCTATGCCGTTTGCCTGGTAGAGAGTTAAAAACAGACAGAAAAAACAAAAAAAAAAAAAAAAAAAAAAAAAACACCCGAGCACTAAATTTTTTGGGGGTCAGTGAAAGGAAAGTCTTCGCTCGCTTCATCCAATAAATTCAAATAACATTTCTGAAAAGGTATTTACATTTTTTGTTTCCTTAATATTTAATGATAGGTAAGATAAAACAACGATATCTAGGATCGCTAGACTCGTATCAAGTAGGGTAGACTAGCCTACGTGCAAAGACTGCAAACTCCATCAATTAAATGTTATAGACTTATAGCATAGCGTCGTCCCAAAACAATCACGGTTCTTATCGAATTAGTTTTGGAGACGCGTTCGGCGGTCTGAGGTATGTTGTAGATGGCGTGTTTATTTAAAGGGTCTGGTATGACCACTCTCTTGTAGTAAGTACTTCAGGCTCCAATCGAACAGGTAGAGCCACAGAGCCGGCGCACGGTCAATCTGTGAACTACAGCTTTCAGTGTCGCGCCGAGCGGACACCCTCTCAACTAGCTGCGCCAGTGGTCGCGCCTAGAGGGCACCTTTCTCAAACTGGCGCCAGTGTCGCCTAGCGGACCACCCTCTCAACTAGCGAGCCAGTGTCGCGCCTAGCGGGACACTTTCTCAACTAGCGCCGCCATTGTCGCCGCCTAGCGGAACCTAAAAAAAAAACAAAATCCTCCACCACACCAAAAACACAACAAACATTCCTCCTCCCCACAACCTAAAAAACACACACACAACCCCCCCCCCCCCCCCATATACTCCCCCCAAATTCCCCTCTATCCTTTCTCAACTGGCGCCAGTTGTCGGGCCTAGCGGACACTTTCTCAACTAGCGACAAGTCTCGGGAATCCCTTGGGGGATCCACCGCTTGTGACTGACGAACAAAACACACAGCGTTAAAGCAAATTACAACTACGGCGATTGAAGCACTTGGCATTATCTAGGAGACGGGACGTATTAAGGAAATAAAAGAACACCACGTCGTTGACACTGCCTTGGTAAGGACACCACCGCTGTTAAATAAAAGAAATGTCGTGGAAAATGAAAAATTAGTAAACATCAGGATAATAAAAGTGAGGCTGTAGTCTGGTATGACCGATACGTTCTACAATATAAAAACACTTATTGCACAGCGTTGAAATATACAACCAAATCAGGACCTTTATTATTTACCACTAAACTTTCCCGGGGAAATATTGACAAAAAAAAAGAAAATTGCCGTCCCACAAATAAAGATATACAAAACGGGAATTCTACACAGAATATTAAATTAAGGTCATATGACCTAAAAAACTGTTTTTATAGCAGTAAAATGCATATTAGTCAAAAAATTGTACCCGGTAGTTTAACACCCTTTAATAGAAAAATACATAAATTTTAAGGGATGATAAAGAGTATAAATGACAAACCCACTAAGTATTGTGTTATTTATCGCTAAAGCGTACATCATTCTTAAAGTTGGGTTATTTATAACTGTACAAAAAATTTGAACATCAAACATAATATCAGGTTAATGAACGAGTATCCAAACGGTTATTCGACGTCTTTATTAAGGGTAAAAATAGACGAATGCGACAATATTGTCGTAAGTTTAATAATTGTACTGCAAAACTACTGCAACGCATCAAAATTGGATGTATTTTTTCAAAAAGAAACTTAGTAGAGAGGTATATGATATTTATAATTTCGTTGAACTTATGTCTGCCTGTCGAAGAAAAAGTGAAACTGTTCGAATATTGCACATTAAAAAACTTATTTTTGCACCTAAGAACAGTGTAAAGTTCAAACAATTTATAAATAAACTTGGAGGTGTTACATAACTGATTTTAAGATAGAAGTTATCCTTAACTAGGCCAGCTTTGCGAACGCTTTTCCGTCTCGTTGATGAATGAGCTTTTTTGGAATATTCTGTTCCAAGATTACATTTTTAAGTGGAATTTCATTACTTTTTCTATTTAGTAACTGATATTACTTGTGAATTATACACCTGTAAAAGGCTATATTAAAACCTTTATTAATATGAAATTTTGACCGCTTTTTCAAACGTTTTCTTTCAAGAGGCACTACACACCATAATCTTTATGTTCAATGCAAAATAATGAACGTTGTAGCCCCACCCGTTTCGTAAGAAATCGGCCCAAATATCACGAAAATATCGTATTAAAAAAAAACCGGAAGAAAAATCGTAAAAGTACGAATCTTAAGAAATAATTTTTCAAATGTCTCCAAATTTCCCTAATCATAACATATATAAATTTCAATGATTTTAAAACGGTCCCATAAAGGTTTCATCAATATCGGAGTAGGTTTGCTAAATATCACGGAAAATATTCATAAAAAATAAAAATCGTAACAAAGTACGATAATGATAAGAAATAATTGATCGATTATACCGTAAAAAACGTGTCGTGTCAGGCGAGGTTTATTCGAATTAGGTCCCTAACAAGTTTTCATCAAGAATCGCATGCCGTTTGCCGGAAGAGAGCGAACAAAAGACAAAAAACAAACAAAAACAAAACACCCGAGCCAATTTTCTTCGGGCAACGTAAGTGGAAAAACAGGTAAAAAAGTCTTCGTGCTTCGCATCCAATCAGTTTGATAAAGACCAACATTTAACTCCTCTGTCAACCCCCCCAAAATTTTTTTGCTAGGATAATATGTGTAATGATATAATAAATTAATAATAAAATCCGAAAATTATAATATTAACATAAAAAAAACAATATTCAATCAATTCACACTATCATCTGTAACTGTGAAATTCCATTTAGCTCGGCTCCTTAGATACAAAAAAGGCTTTAGTTCGGGGTTTAGTGTAGAGGAGTGAATTTTTGGATCATTTACCAGAAAAAAAACGTGCTGAGTAATTTGCCAGGTGCTCCTAATCGATTGTTTTCCCCCGTTCAGGGGTGGGACCATGGTGCAAAGTTCGGGGTAGAAATTATTTTTAAATAGGACTAGGGGTGAGCCTTATAGAAGTAAAAGTGTGGTAATTTAAACATTTTGTGTAAGTTGTAATCAATGTAATTATTTAAATCGAAAAAAATGGATATTTTTAACAGGGGTGTCCAAAATTGCTATTTCGAAAAAATGGTAGTAAGTATAGCTTGTGATTTGACTCAGCTTTCGGGTATAGTGATAGAAGCGTGAATTTGGATCAGTTACTCAGAAAAATGCAATGAGTATTTTGCGAGGTGGTCCGCATCGAAAACTGTTCCCGTTCAGGGTGACCATGTTCCGCGAAAAGTTAGCGGTAGAAATTATTTTTTAATAGACTAGGGGTGAGCCTAAAGAAGTAAAAGTGTGGTATTTAAAACATTTTTTTTGAGTATTAATTCAATTTAATTGTTACAGCTAAAAAATTTATCCATTTTTACACAGGGGTGTCCAAAATTGTTACATTTGCCCGAAATTGAAATACGTTCAAAAATGCTAGTACGCATAGCTTGTGATGACTCATCTGAAAGAATTTAAATACTGAACACGAATTTCATTACATAATTCAAAATTCAAGGGCACCAGGGAATGGTCAAACTTCAGGGCCACGGACCTTTGAAAATTTAATTAGTATTGGTTGTCGAATCGCCATTGAAAAGCCACATAAAAAGTGTTTATGGTGATACTTTTACCTTAATCGTTTGTCCGGATAATATATATGTACATAAAAACAGCAATTCTATATTCAGGGGTGTACAAAAGGACTTTCTGGGTTTACATTTCCAGTATACTGTAAATTGAGCACCATAGGTTGTGACCACTCATTTGAGGCAAATGTATGCTGACTACGATTGTGGTATCAATTGGTAGTTAATCTTTCTTCTGCTTTATATAAGAGTTTTAGTTTAAAGTACAGAGGATAATGCTTCTAAACACATATTGATTGCCCTCTGAAAATTGAAAGCGCGCTGTTCTATGTCCCCTACAAAAGCTATAACAAAGTGTGCCACACAAGAACGCGGTTTCAAAGCATGGGGGTGAGACTCGTTGCACTCGACTTAATGAGACTAAGAAGAAAACAAAAGGACTTTCTCAGATACGAGTGCAAGTTTTCATCCCATACATATACCTAGACATTATACTCGCAGCGAGAAGGACGAATAGAGGGGACCCATCTGGGATGGGTATCGGTCTGAGCATGAAGGCCTTGCACAAGGATGAAGAGAAGACACGGATTGGAGACGGCCGTGTCGACATGTCCAACACTGTACCAAGAAACTAGGCAAGAGTCTTGCGAGATGATGGACAACACGTGAACTGTTTAGATTGCTAGGACAGTATGTTCTCAGATTGAAGCTTCAGTGGCCACTGTCGTTATCACCAAGGACGACAAAGCAGTTTTCTAATAGTGTTCATTGGTAATGGGAGGTATTGCACGTGCAACCATGAAGAGGCTGATACGAGAATTATGTGCATGTATGCGATGCTTTCAACCTGGGAAGGGAAGAAGTACTAGTTCGAACAGTTGATTCAGATGTGGTTGTCTCTGTGTTGTTGTTGCTGGTCTCAGTGGGAAAAAATTGGTGGAGTAGAGTTTGGCGTAGGAAAAAACATACCCGGGAATCATAGCTACTCATGACATTGCCGATACTCTTGGAGTGGACAAATGTGCAGCACTGCTTTTCTTCCCATGCGTTCATTGGTGCGAATGCGATACCTTTTCGTCATTTGTGGCAAAGGTAAAAAGTCGCATGGAAAGTGGGAACCTACTTCAGATATAACATCTTTACGGTAAAAATATATCAACGACAACAACGCAAGAAAACTGGATGAATATACAATAAAACAACTAGAGAAGTACGTAATCATCATGTATATCGAACAAGTACCTCCACCACAGTAAATGAGTGCCACAAAGAACTATTTACGCAAGCGAGTGGGTATGGAAGGCATTGCTCCAACAGAAGACGCATTGAGGCTTCAGTTCTGCGAGCACACTACAGGGAGGGCTTGTGTGGGGGGCGTCCAGCATCCCCATGCCAAACTACATGTGATCCCTCAGCCTGGGGCTGGATGAAAAAATTCAGCTGGACGTGGGAACCTCGGTGGACGACTTTGCCTGACGCCATGGGACTCTGCGACGAAGTCATCTCCTGCAAGTGCAGGAATGACTGCATCTTAGACTGTGCAAGTGTGAAGAGGGCAGCCTTGCTGTGCATGTGCAATTGTGCAAAGGGGAATGCTTTTGTAAGGCTAAGGTAAGCTACGACTAAGTGTACTAATCTACTGAAACTGTATGATTGTGTGTATTGTTACAACATCCCTGCCCAACGCCGTACTTTCAGTAAATTATTTATTTATTTTACACGTTAAGTGAAAGCATAACCGTGGACCAAACTTAAGATTAGCCTCAAAATGAGTGGTCACCACCTATGGTGGCCCAATTTACAGTATATTGGAAAACTCAAGACCCAGAAAAGTCGGTTTGTACAACCCTGAATATAGAATTGCTGTTTTTATGTACATATATTATCCTGGACAAACGATTAAGGTAAAAAGGTATCAACATAAACCACTTTATGTGGTCTGTTCATGGCGATTAGACAAAACACAAAACTTTATTAAATTTCAAAGGTCGTGGCCTTGATTTGACACTGGTGACCTTGACTTTTGATTCTTATGAAATTCGTGTTCAGTATTTAAAGTTCCTTTCAGATGATCATCACAAGCTATGCTTACTAAGCATTTTTGAAACAGTATTTCGAATTTCGGGCAAATGTAACATTTTAGGACCCACCCCTGTAAAAAAGATAATTGTTTTAGCTGTAAACAACTAAATGAATTAAAACTCAAACAAAATGGTTAAAAATACCACACTTTACTTCTATTAAGGCTCACCCCTAGTCTATAAAAAATAATTTCTACGCTACCTTTTCGCCATGGTCAAACCCTGAACGGGAACAGTTTCGATGCGGACCACCTCGCATAAAACTCATTGCATATTTCTGAGTAAATGATCCAAAATTCACGCTTATCAATCATCCCCGAAAAAGATGAGTCTCGCAAGCTATATTACTACCATTTTTTCGAAATAGCCAATTTTGGACACCCCTGTTAAAAAATAAATACATTTTTCGATTTTAAATAATTACATTAATACATACTTAACAAAAATGTTAAAATACCACACTTTGATTCATAAAAAGGCTCACCCCTAGTCTATTTTGTTTAAAATAATTTTACCCTAACTTTGCACCATGGTCACCCCTTAAACGGGGAACAAATAAATCGATTAGGACCACCTGGAAAATTACTCAGCACGTTTTTCTGAGTAAATGACCAAAATTCACGCCTCTATCACTAAACCCCGAATGGTTTGTCTAAGCAACCAGGCATTATCTGCCGAGCGTGGGAAGTAACAAAGTTAAAGAAGACCGTTAACATTAAACTAAACAAACAACAAGACAAACATTATACTTATGTGTTTGTAACAGAAAGTGGAGTGCGTATCCACTAGTGGTCGCGTGAAACTAGTCGTTTCATCAGGCAGATAATCACGATGTTTCTACAACAGTGTAATCAAAAACCGACCGCACAGTGCGGTAAAATGTACCTTTAAAAGTTGAGATTTCGTGTAGTGATTTTCATTTAGTAGTGACTAGAGGGTAGAGTTATATTAGAAAACTGGAGTCTATGAAGTTGTAGCTGTCAATGAGAGTGACAAATGTAACAGAGAGAACAGTTACTGTCACCTCGGTACCAAAATAAAAACTAGTAAATTATAAACTAGTTGTGTACAGTTGGAAACATTTGCAGGAGGCATTTGTAAAAAGTCAATCTAACAGTGCAAAATATCTCTGCTAATGAATGGCTTTATACCTATACAATATTTTATAATACTATATTGCGTCTTTCTACTTATCATAATATTGCGTCACTTAGCAATGAGGATATGGGTAGGAGGGGCTTACGCTGGTCAGAACCAGGCCACGGTAACGGGTAGGGGATAGGAAAGGGGGTTCCTCACGTCGCGGTCGTCATAGTATTGTCATCGTTCGTGTACTTTTGTCATCGTCGGCCGGGGAGGTCGTCAAGGAAAGGGGAGGTGTCCCCGACGACTGTTGCTAGAGTTCGCCTCTAGATTCGGGGAGTAATACTTCACACTTAAACCCTTAAAGCTGAAGATCACTGTTATTATTCTTAACCATAGACTATTAACTTTCTCTGCGTAAGTGAATAAATAATATTACGTTATTTACCGTCCCTGTAACGTTGTCGATAGTAGCAAGGTTAATACAGACGGATAAAAAGCCATCACTGTACCGTTTATTATTTTATTCGCACTAAAAATTACAACTTTTCACACTTGTTAAATCATTCTGCCAGTGTTCTTATAGTAAATGTAATACACAGTTGTATACAGCGACAGCACAGTTAAGTTGTCCAAATCACTATGAACAGCGAAGCTTTAGTTAAAGACCTCTGCTGTTACTTTTGATGAAAATAAGACGGGAAGGGTGATTTTATAATGATGTTTATATACGCAAAAAAAAACAACCAATGTTGTATAAGTGAATGAAGTTTCACTTTTCTGTCCGTTTGTGTGTATCACAGTCTGAAGACAAAAATCGAAATTGGACCTCTGCTTGAATTTTGTTTTAGATTAAAAAATGTATTATAAGGTAAAATCAGCTAACAGTTGCACAATTATTACAAGTTTGACTAAGATTAAGTTACATTCTAGCTAGATATATATATTGTTATATAGGCATTCAAAGATTTTTTTTGCAATCGGACAACAAATTGACGTTGAACATTGTCCTTCAAAAAGGAGGATAGAAATGTTTTTGGTGACCCCAAGGGTGAAGGGACGGGGCTAGTCACCAAAAGTGGGAATCTCCGAAGAACCGGCGCCCCACAAAAACGCATTTACATTGAAACTAAACCTAGTGGTATGAGCGAAGCGAAAGGACTTCAATTTCACGACCCCCAAAAAATTTAGCTCCAATGTTTTTGTTTTCTTTGTTTTTTGTTTGTATTGGGGTCTGTTTTTGGCAGGATTCCGGCAAACGGAATAAAGCGAATCTTGATGAAAATGGGAGGGAATTTTATCGAAATCTCTAAACATAGAGGGATTGTTTTGGGTTACAATGGAAGAAATATTTCTCATGAATATCGTACTTTACGATTTTTAGATTTTTAGTGCGATATTTTCGTGTCCATTTGGGCCGATTTTTACCAACGGGTGGGCTACAAACGTTCATATTATACAGACATTAAGGTTTATGGGTGTAGTACCTTTAGAAAGAAAACACAGTTGAAAAAAGTTAGCCCGAATCCATAGAAAATAAAACTTTTTAATATAAGTTTTTTACGGTATATAATAACTTTGACAAATAACCAATAGAAACTTTTGGACAACAACCACCTAAAATGCATAGGCAGCAAAGCAAAAAATTTGAAAAGTAAAGATACCCACGCACAAATAAAAACTAAAAAAAAAACTTATCCATCAAGCGGCGGGACTTAAGCGTTTTCCTAGTATTATCACAGTGGAGCTTGATCGGACTTTATTTTAAGAAGCTCAGCACCTGAAATCTCTACGTATCTATTGTTTTATGTGATGTACTTCCGAAAAGTCACATTACAAAAAATCTGATCTCAAAAGAATAGCGACTACCCTTCTTCGTTAACGATTTTCTAGTCCACATGATTTAAAATTTTAACTCATTGTTAAGAGAATCAAATTATGTTACCCCCGAATTAATCTTGTGCATTATACGATATTTCCCAAATATAAGTAACATTTAGCGTACGTATTTATAAATTGAAGCCGATTGAAGCTGGAAAAAATATAATATAAATACAAAAATTTTAACACATTTTGAATAATTTTCTAATTAATCTCTAGTCCTTCATGTCAAACAAGATAATATTTTATTACCCAATGTCTTATTAAATAATATTTTCAACTATATGTTGCCACCTTTTTATCCTAAATTAACATGGAAATTTGAAAAAGCTCTTAGCAGAATAGGCAATATTCGCCAGAGCGGATGAGAAGGAATCCAAAATATGTACGGGAACATCTTAATTCCCATCGTGCATTTTAATACGCATTCATTACGTTCTGTCCATAGGAGCATATAGACATTCCATTCCACTATTACTTGTGCAGGCGAGTGTAAAGCTTAACTTAGGCTTCCGGCTGTAGCTAAACGAGGCATTACCAAACATTCCGGAAAGTTTCCAATTAAGTGTTCTAGAGGAGCACCTTTGGATACCAGCATAACTTGTGCTACCCCCGTATGTGCCAGGGGGCGTGGTGCTATGCTTAATCGTTCAAGGCGAGGAAAGAGAAAAAGTCCATATTACCAAAACATCATCTTGTAAGTAAGGGGGTAAGTAGTAAGGGAGCACCTATTGGGATACCAGCATAAACTTAAATACCCCCCGTATGGCCAGGGGCGTGCTATGTTATCGTTAAATGAGAGGAAAGAGAAAAAGTCATCTTGCAAACATCATCTAGTAAGTAAGGGAGTAAGGGAGCACCTCTTGGATACCAGGCATTAACTTTGCTACCCCCGTATGTGCCAGGGGCGTGGCTATGCTTATCGTTAAAGGCGAGGAAAGAGAAAAAGTCCATCTGAAAACATCATCTATAAGGAAGGAGTATTTTAGTAGGAAAACGCAAAGCGTTGTTAGAAGAGTGAGCGATCATGTGTTGAGTACCTGGGAACAAATTCATTCTACCCTCTTACCCACAGGCTGGATCTAGACAGCATGGGTCTTTCCTCCAGGGCCATAGGATAGAGATGCAAAACGTTCCCCGGTATTCAAATGTTCGCCTCACTCGTTTAACAACGACTCTGGCGTCGGCCAATTTGGGATCGGTACGAAAAAAGCAGGTGGAGGACGATTAAAGAAATTCACAAAACGCATTTTATTTTTACAAATTTCAAGATTCAAGAAACTAAAAAAAACGTGTAAAAAGTACAGTTGATAAGATATTAATTTTAATGGTATTTTAGTGTAGTATTGATTGCTTATAGATAAACACACATACAAAAACTGTAGAAAGACAGGCCAAAACCATTACACACCTCAAAAGAAATGAGATCTCAAAAAAAAGGCCAAGCTCATCTACCCTTCCACATAAACGTACAGTGTCCATAACAGCATCTCGAAAACGCTTGGCAAATAGAATTTGCGATTATATTTAACGTAATAGTTTATCCAAGTTCTTTTTTTCTAATTAATTTTTAAAAAAACAAAAACGTAATAACAGCAAATTCTATTTGCCAAAGGCTTTTCGAGATGCTGTTATGCGGACACTGTACGTTTATGTGGAAGGGTAAGATGAAGCTTGGCCCTTTTTTTAGATCTCATTTCTTTTGAGTGTGTAAGGTTTGGACCTGTATGTCTACAAGTTTTTGTTTATGTGTGTGATATCATTACTTTTCAAGTTCCATTACCAAATTATTTGCTAAAATATATAGTTTTATCAAAAGTGATTACAATTCTATGTATTAGCAGTAACAAAAGGGAGTAAAATATCTAGACCGGATTCAGTAATCCTGGGATATAGGTGGTAATAACCATGGTATAACGACGGTATAAGGGACTGGACCCCCAATGTCTGAGTTCGTGGGAGATGAGTTGAAAACGCAATTTGAAAAAGAAGTCGTTTCGTTTCGGAAGAAATTGGTATTCTTGAACGGTATCGTGGAAAAAGTCATGGGTTGTGAGTTGAAAAGCATTGATATTAAACCCCTCTGTAGGCTAGATTAGCAGTCTCCTATACCTCCGCACAGCGCGAGCGTAGCAAATTGAAGACTCACCGGCCCATTTCAAGATGGCGATTTGTTGTTTTAATTTATGATTTTTTAATGCAATAAAGTATTTACTGGGATTGTTGATATGGTTTTAGCTTGTGCAGCATGGTATTAAACAAAAGAAACAATACGAAGTGATGGCATAAGGAATTTACTAATCATTTGGTGTTAAAGGCTAGATGCTTACCTGTCAACTGGCGGCAATCTGAGAAAACTATTGGCCACAAACGCTTCCCATTTGATGAACATGTAAAACTGTCATTTTAAGATGGCTTCTAATTGTAACCGGAAGTGGACCACCGACTGTTGGTCTAAGGTCAATTATTAGGATGTCTATGGTGAAAGAGTATCACGAAATCCAAACACTTTAAAATGATTTGCGTATAGCAAAGAGCTCGAAAAAGGTTCTAGTTTATTCTAGATGGCAGTGTTCATAAAACGCCGGCCACTCGAAAGACAAGTTGTAGAAATGATTTGATTGTGCCAATTATGTAAACAAACAGTGAGCAAGTTCATAATGTTGTGCTGGCAAGGGGTGGGCTAGTCTTGTATAAACACCATTGTAATGTTAAAGTATGAATTTACTAGTCCTATAGCAAAGGAAACTTTAGACCTACACTTGCATTATAAAAATAATTTTCCAACATCTGGGCTAGGCCAGGGGCGTTTCTATTGTTTTATGAGAGTATAATGACACCTTTTCTCGTTCCACACAAAGAAGAAAAATTTTACAATGTCCGCTATTGTTTACGTATCGCACTTCCCGCCTAACTCTGCTTAACCGTCAACAAGTGTCAAGTAACTATGGTTACTTGTTGATTGATAGTGCCAAGTGTTTAAGGCTATTTAAAAAAACCTTTATTGGAAGCCTTCCAACAAACTTTTTAACTTATTTTTTCAAAAGAGGAACTTATCATTTCTATAACCTTAATGTCCATGTAAAATATGAACATTGAGTCCCACCCGTCTGGTTTCAAGAATAGCGGCGACGTATTTAAGATGTGAGCAGTAGGTAGGCAGTAGTAGCAGTCTAGGCACGTAGCTAACACCTTAAAGTGATTTGAGGCATGTTTCAGCCATTTTTTCACCAAGAAAGGAGTAATCGTACCCCAATAAAATTTGGCATTGTTGTCAAGGTACCTAAATCCCTCGGATTGTGATGTTTCAGTTCACCATCACGTTACATGACGGATGGGTAACACTCGGAAATCACCCCAACTCTGCTTGGTGTATAAGGTGCTTGAGTGTTTAGCGCACCGCGGTTGGCGCGGCGCCTAACGGGCACCCTAGAGTAATAAAAAAAATTGGGAGTATGCATATTAGTCATAATAGGAGTAATAAAAAAAAATAGTAAAACAAAGCGTTCATGGTCTGAGCACTAGATGAAAAAAAAAAATTATATACGAGGAAGAGCATGAGTTGTGTAGTCCGATGCAAAAAACACTCGCAAAAAAACGCATGTCAATCAGAGGTCATGTTCGGTTTTCTCGTGAAACGTGGCACACACCTCGACAGACGACCAGACATAAAAGTGAGAGATATAAAGTTCCCTAATTTGCTATCGAATAATTCTTCAACTTTATTTTTCAATCTATTTAATTTAAATTTCTTTTTCATGAGTTCTTTGACATCATCACAATAATGTGGACACAATGTCATTGTTTTTGTGTTGTTATGGATCTGTCATTAGTGCTTCATCAGTTGTTTAAAAATCACATGAAATCGATTTGCATCTTAAAATCGTAAAAAATTGACGTTTTACTTTCGTATCTGTTTATAACAAAATGAACTCAGACCCTACCATTGAAAGCCTCCCTCGAGAGGTTCTCCTACACGTGTTCTCCTTCCTCAGCCCCGCCTATCTGTGCGAGACAGTCTCAAGGGTATGTGCGAACTGGGAGGATCTATGTGAAGACCCGCTCTTACATAGAGATATCTTGAATTTAGTCAAGGAGAGGTAAAGCAAAAGAGGAACGGTCATACAAGTTCTAAGGTTAAACCTTTACTTAAGTCACTTAAATTGGTAAAACTACGCTGGACATGACGGCAATCTTAACAGTGGTCTCTGAACACAACCCAGGTATTCGTGCTTTAGTCTGTTATGGTAAAAAAATTCGCAACTTCCCGCCAATGGATGACGTATAAAATAATGGAGAATGTACTGAGCTAGAGGTACTAAAAAATGCTCAGATACTTCGTGAATGGCACGATGTCTCCCAAAAAACCTTTGCACACAATACCCCACTGAAAAAAACTCTGCAAATGTGATGAATTTGATGAAATGAGTGCAAAATATACTTGAAACATTTGCGAACAGTAGCGTCGTTCTAGAGAACTAAACATTGGAAACAACCATTCGACATAGCGCAGCTGGTTGGAACGGTTCTGAAGACCCTGCGACTCGCTAAGCTGATTGATTGCGGATGGTCCCGAGAAGCTTTCGCCGCGCTGCAGAAAGTGTGACTGCCTAGAAACTTTGGGACATCTAGTGGCCTTCGGATATAGACCAGGATGGGTCTGATCACCAATCAGCTCGTAACCACCGCGTTCATCTGAAGCTCAAGGGTTGCTTCTTACCCGAGGCGAGTGGGTTCAGATCTTTACATCTTTTGGCAGTAAGGGGACCCTGCGCTCGGCTTAGTTATGTCTTACGGACAACTTGTCCGGGATTGCTTTCGCCGCGCTGCAGGAAGTGTGATTGCCTAGAAACGCTGGAATCTCGCTTCACTTAAGATATAGATAACGAGGGTCTGCTGACAATAAGCTCGATAACCACCCTGCGTCATCTGAAGCTCAAGGATTGCTTGTTGACCGAGGCGACTTGGATAGAACTCTTCACATCCATTGGGTTGAAGAACCTCGTGTCGCTGGACCTGGAGAGCAGCAACGTCCAATGGACTTGGCGCAGCGGCTATCGGAGAGCACCTCAAGAGCCTGGAGACACTCGCTGTATCAGGACGCCGAGCCTGTATGACCACGAGTGGGGTGCGCAGCGCATTCGAGGGATGCTCGAAGCTACGTCATTTGAGGCTACACAACTATGACGAGACCATTGAAGAGGTTATTCTGCTCATACCACAGTACCTGCCTGGTCTAAGGAGCCTGTTATTAATCGATAATTTTGATGATGGAGCCGTCGCACAAATAAAGTCGCTCATGCCGGAGCTGCATGTAGAATACAAAGATGGCGGAGTCTTATTTTGAAGGAAGTGAACATATGGTTCATAATCCTATTCAATTATTTTAATCTTTCTTTATACAATAATTTCTCCAGGTGGCATTGATATTAGACTGAAAATTTATTATATGTGTACTTTATAATTTTCAATCGATGCTATTGTATTTATAAAATCCATTGTATATACAAAATAAAATATTCAATTCCATTTTTTCTCAATTTATTCAGAGTCGAGTACAGTACAAACGATTGAATGACTGACGCCACATAAATACAGGATATTTGTGCATGGCTGCAGTCGTTCAATTTCAATATACCTTATGCCATATGCAAACAATAATAATAATATTTTTTGCCTTTTACCAGCCTAACGGCTATTTCAAATTTTGGTTTAATTTTCAGCGAACTTTCGAACTTTCGGGACATAAGGCTACCACGTTATTGTTGGAAATCAAATATACATTCATATGGAAATTGTGAGAAAATCCTGGATTTTGAAGGATACTCATTAGGCTAAACCATTACGCTCATCCTTAAACATGTCGACAAATAATCGGCATTTTGAATCTAAGCTAAAAAAATAGTTGAAGGAATATAATTATTTAGTTTAAATAGTAACCTATTTTATATAAAATAATAAAAAGCTTATTGAATTTGAATAATATATAGCTATAGCAAAAAAAATATAGGAAATATACCGCATTACTAACTATTTGCCCTGTCAAAAGGCTGGAGAAGAAGTTAAATGTATTGTCTCAATGATTTTTATTATTTCTTATTTGAATAAAAAACACACAAATATTACTGTGCCCAGATCAAAATAAAAAAACTGTGTTCATAATATAATGTGGCCATAATAATGTGGCTCGTTTTCTTGTTGTTAGCGATCTGCTTCCCCCCAATGCAGAAGGTTAAGGTTCGATGCGGACAAAGTCAGAAGTTTTTTAACTTCTGATTTGGGACTTAAGTCCATAAGTTCGTGTCTTAGTAGTATGTAAAACGGTGACCTTTGGAGCCGTTCCTAGCAACGAAGCACACAATTAAATTCTAAGGTTGTTCCTGAATTGGCCCTTGTTGATTTCTGGCGTTGATCCGCGGGTGTTCGCATGTCCATACACTGATTGCTATATTTCCTATCTAAAAATATGGATCGGTTGGTTTGTTATCGCTCACTCGTCGATTGCATCGGGGCCTACAGGGTAGGCTTAGTCACTTTGATTTACTGTCCCCAACTGAAAATAAGTTATATAACTGAGTGGGTAGACTCTAAATACAATATATTTATTTTTATTTTATTTATTTAATATTTTCATTTATGTATTCTCGTTGCATTGAGTCATGTTCCCCTGACCCAAAACCCTATCATTAAAACCTTAGATATCAAACTACGTAAATACTAATGTTCCCGGGGACTCCACACACGACTCGCTCACTCGTCTAACAGCGACTATTCAAGTTAAACGACACATATTCTGCGATTCTGTGAGTGTACGTTAAAAATCAGCCAAATCGCTGAACCAATTGTGCTGAAATTTTAAACAAACATCCGGTACAAGTAAACTGAGAATTGTTAACAAATTAACATCCTTTGCGATTAAAACCAAGAAATAATAAATTGCAAGTACGCTGAAAATTTGTAGGATTTATTGTGTGCCTTTAAACAATGATTTTGTTCTTAAAGAAATAATTTTTATTCGAATCCAGTTTAAATGTAAGGCAGTGAATGCATGCAGTGACCAAGGTGTTTTGAATCTTGCACTTCCAAGGTTTCCCTTAAATTTCCGCCTGGGAAGCTTTAAGTAAACCTTGCAATTGCTCACGTATTTCGTACTGGCTATGTTTTCCATAGTAATTGTGTTGCATTTCAAAACCATTTTCTATACTTTTTTGGCTGAGGTAAGCGAGCGTAGCGAGCGAAGCGAAGATTCACATTTCACTACACTGGAGAAAAAAATCCGGAATGTTTTTCTTTTTTTTTTTTTTTTCTGTTTGGTTATTGTGTGTTTGTTAACACGATTCCGGCTAAACCGATACTCCAATTGTGATGAAATTTTATAGAGGCCTTCGAAATCTCTGAACTTAGAACTGCCACGTTTTTGAGCGCAATCGAAATTTTTTTTCTCATAAAAATCGCAATTTTACGATTTTTTTCGATTTTTAAAAAATTTCTTTGACTTATAACACCTACATGCTTTATCCTATTGTAATGATTTTTTCACAGAACCTTAATTTTATGAATTAATATATTCGTGTAAAATTTGAGCGCAATCGAATAATTATTTCTTATGAAAATCGCAATTTTACGATTTTTTTCTTTTTTTTAAATTACAATTAATAAAAAAATTAAGTAAATTTTTAATTTTATTTAATTTAATTTAAAAAAAATCTTCGACTTAGTAATAATTTTTTCACAGAACAACAGAAAATCCGCATAACACAATGGCAGCTCAATGCACCAATATTACGCTCATCCAACAACGCGGCGGGACTTACGCGTTTTCCTAGTTAAATAGAATCCATAAATTAAATAATCTTTCCCGACCAGGGGTATGAACTCATTTCTTCCACATTTCGGATATAATCGGCGCCTTAGCCAACTAGACTAGGAAAATGCCAAAGTCGTTGTTAGACGAGAGATCGAGTCATGTGTTGAGTATCCGGGAACATGCCTTTTCCCCCCCTACCCCCCCCTACCTTAGGCCTCCTTAGCCAATCATAGACTAGAGTGGCGCATTATGGCCTTACAGTTGACGCGCCCTTACACTAACTAAACTAAAAACCCTGTTTTTTTATACCAATATAATTATCAAACTTAAATGCACATGTTTCGGGGTACTTAACACATGACTCGCTTACTCGTCTAACAACGACTTTGGCGTTTTCCTAGTCTAGTTGGTTAAGGCGCCCTTGTACCCGAATGTGGAAGACCTGGGTTCAATCCCCTAGTCGGGAAAGATTTTGTAATTTCTAGATTGTATTTAAAAAATTAAATTGCAAAAAATTAATGCATATAACGCTGTATAGTCTATCATATGTACTATATGGAAAACATAGCCAGTACGAAAAACGAGAAAATATTGCTAGGTTTACTCAATCTCCGAGCGGAATTTGGGGGTACCTTGAGAGTGCAAGGTTCGATAAACCATGGGCACGGCATTTCACAGCCAGGCAAATAACAAGCAAAAAATATTTTTTCAAATTCAAAACCATTGTCGTTAAAATAATTTCTACACATTAACAGCCTATTTGTCAATTTATTATTTCTTGTATGTTTAAACCGCAATGGATCCAGCTGATTTTGTTAGTACTCAGTAAACTCGTACCGGATGTCTGTTTAAAATTTCATCGCAATCTGTTCAGCGATTCGGCTGATTTTTTATGTACACTCCGATAGATAGACCCACAGAATCACGGAAAGAGCCGAAAAAATGGCGTTGTACCACTTCGTTCGCTGCGCTCACTCGTTAAACCATTGAGTTCCATACTCAAAGGTTAAACTAGTCGAGTTCTGGCAATCGTCGTCGGGTACCTTGCCCCCTTCTCTTGACGACCTTCCTGACGACGACAACGAATATGACACCACGAACGATGACAAAGACGATGATGACCGCACCATTCACCAAGTTTAGTATAAAAATTTGAAATTGCCCTCTCAAAAATCTCTTGAAAATTTTGTAGGCTTCTTATTGTACTAATTGAATATACTTATATACTATTATTTTTTTTAACCGACTGTAAACATTAATATATTGACTTGTATTTTATCTCTAACTCAAACTTTATGTACAGAAAACAAATTATTATTTACTACAACTCAGAAATTAAAAAAGTCCGCCCTAACCGGGATTCGAACCACGGGTCTCCCGCTATCCAGGCGATCAATAATAACAATTACACCTACGGGAGTGTTTCCCGACTAACCAAATCGAGAAATAAACCAAATTGTTACAAATCCTGTCATGTAGGCCTCTTATAATGACAAAAAAATAAATCTAAATCTGAATCTGAAACCTTGCCCTAACTGTGGATGGTTCTGACCAGCAATGGGCCCCTCCTCCCAATATCCCTTCAGCTTGAGTTGTGCATTGTGACCTAACGGTTGACGCGACATTAAACTCACTGAAAAAAATAATTTTCTAAATGAAATAAAAAAATTAAAATGAAGAACAAGCCACGTTGTCTTGGACATTATAGAACTGAAACACTATAAATTTTAAACAAGCTGAAAAAAAAACACCCGAAATTGGTATGTATTTAATCATGCATATTACATCATTGGATGAGCGAAGCGAAGATTCCATTTCACTACACTGGAGAAAAAAATCCGGAAGTTTTTCTTTCTTTTTTCTTTCTTTTTTTCTGTTTGCATTATTGTGTGTTTGTTAACACGATTCCGGCTAAACCGATACTCCAATTGTGATGAAATTTTATAGAGGCCTTCGAAATCTCTGAACTTAGAACTGCCACGTTTTTGAGCGCAATCAAAAAAAAAATTTCTCATGAAAATCGCAATTTTACGATTTTTTTTTCGATTTTTTAAAACTTTCTTCGACTTATAACACCTACATGCTTAATCCAATTTTAATGTTTTTTCACAGAACCTTAATTTCATGAACTAAGATATTCTTGTGAAATTTGAGCGCAATCGAAAAATTATTTCTCATGAAAATCGAAATTTTGCAAATTTTTTCTTTTTTAAAACAATTCTTTGGCTATATATATATATATTCGTGTAAAATTTGAGCGCAATCGAATAATTATTTCTTATGAAAATCGCAATTTTACGTTTTTTTTTTTTTAAATTAGAATTATAAAAAATAAAGTAAATTTTTTATTTAATTTTATTTAGTTTTAAAAAAATCTTTGACTTAGTAATATTTTTTTCACAGGAAAATCCGCATAACACATGGCAGCTCAATGTACCAATTACGCTCATCCAACAACGCGGCGGGACTTAAGCGTTTTCCTAGTTTTAGTTACACCACTTTTTTTTTTTTTTTTACATATTGTAACCCACTGGACTCACCGAATCGTAACGGTGTTTTTAAAATGGAATTTGACTAGAATTAAAATGTTTACCGTAATATTCTAGAGCAAAAATTAATATACATTCCTTGTTTTACAAACAACGGATTTGCACCACGATTCTGAAATAAGCTACACTAGGAAAACGCTTAAGTCCCGCCGCGTTGTTGGATGAGCGTAATTGGTGCATTGAGCTGCATTGTGTTACGCGGATTTTCTGTTGTTCTGTGAAAAAATCATTACTTAGTCGAAGATTTTTTTTAAATTAAATTAAATTAAATTAAAAATTAACTTAATTTTTTTAATAAATCGTAATTTTTACGTAATTTTAAAAAAAGAAAAAAATCGTAAAATTGCAATTTTCATAAGAAATAATTATTCGATTGCGCTCAAATTTCACACGAATATCTTAATTCATAAAATTAAGGTTCTGTTAAAAAATCATTACAATCGGATAAGAATTTTTTTTTTAAATCGAAAAAAATCGTAAAATTGCGTTTTTTATAAGAAAAAATTTCCCGATTGCGCTCAAAAACGTGGCAGTTCTAAGTTCAAAGATTTCGAAGGCCTCCATAAAATTTCATCGCAATCGGAGTATCGGTTTAGCCGGAATCGTGTTAACAAACACACAAAAATACAAAAAAAAAGAAAGAAAAAAAAACATTCCGGATTTTTTTCTCCAGTGTAGTGAAATGGAATCTTCGCTTAGCTCGCTACGCTCATCCAACAATAGTTATCGTATTCAAATGGTAACGGCATGGCTCATCGCGTACACGCGACGCTCTAAATCACGAGATCAAGCTTCACCATCAGCTTCAAAAGGGACCAAATTGACCAAATATTGTACTAGGAAAACGCTTAAGTCCCGCCGCGTTGTTTTTTTAAAAACTAGGAAAACGCTTAAGTCCCGCCGCGTTGTTGGATGAGCGTATATGGTGCATTGAGATGCCATGAGTTACGCGGATTTTCTGTTGTTCTGTGAAAAAATCATTACTTAGTCGAAGATTTTTTTTAATTAAATTAAATTAAATAAAAAATTACCTTAATTTTTATTATTAAATAAAACAAAATAAAAAATTAACTTATTTTTTTTTAATTAATCGTAATTTTTTAAAAAGAAAAAAATCGTAAAATTGCAATTTGTATAAGAAATAATTATTCGATTGCGCTCAAATTTAACACGAATATATTAATTCATGAAATTAAGGTTCTGTGAAAAAATCATTATAATAAGATAAAGCATGTAGGTGTTATAAGTCAAAGAATTGTTTTAGAAAAGAAAAAACCCGTAAAATTTTGATTTTCATGAGAAATAATTTTTCGATTACGCTAAGATTTCACACGAATATATAAATTCATAAAATTAAGGTTCTGTGAAAAAATATTACAATCGGATAAAGCATGTAGGTGTTATACGTCGAAGAAATTTTTAAAAAATCGAAAAAAATCGTAAAATTGCGTTTTTTATGAGAAAAAATTTCCCGATTGCGCTCAAAAACGTGGCAGTTCTAAGTTCAGAGATTTCGAAGGTCTCCATAAAATTTCATCGCAATCGGAGTATCGGTTTAGCCGGAATCGTGTTAACAAACACACAAAAATACAAAAAAAAAAAAAAAGAAAAAAGAAAAAAAAAAACATTCCGGATTTTTTTCTCCAGTGTAGTGAAATGGAATCTTCGCTACGCTCGCTACGCTCGCTACGCTCATCCAATTAATTTAAATTAAATAAAAAATAAACTCTTATTTTTAATTTTTTTAATTAATCGTCGTTTAAAAAAGAAAAAAATCGTAAAATTTTGATTTTCATAAGAAATAATTATTCGATGGTGCTCAAATTTCATACGAATATATTAATTCATAAAATTAAGATTCTGTGAAAAAATCATTACAATCGGATAAAGCATGTAGGTGTTATAAGTCAAAGAATTGTTTAAACAAAGAAAAAACCCGTTAACTTTCGATTTTCTTGAGAAATAATTTATCGATCGCGCTCAAATTTCACATGAGTACCTAAATTCATAAAATTAAGGTTCTGTGAAAAAATCATTAAAATCCGACAAAGCATGTAGGTGTTATAAGTCGAAGAAATTTTCAAAAAATCGAAAAAAATCGTAAAATTGCGATTTTCATCAGAAATAATTTTTCGATTGCTCTCAAAAACGTGGCAGTTCTTCGTTCAGAGATTTCGAAGGTCTCCATAAAATTTCATTGCAATCGGATTATCGGTTTAGCCGGAATCGTGCTAACAGACACACAAAAATACAAAAAGAAAAAAAAAAAAAAAAACATTCCGGATTTTTTTCTTCAGTGTAGTGAAATGGAATCTTCGCTTCGCTCGCTACGCTCGCTACGCTCATCCAATAAATAATTGCAACTTTTTAAATAAATAAATAAATAAAATGAATAAATTGTATTAATTAGAGTCTACCCACTCAGTTATATAACTGATTTTCAGTGGGGGACAGTAAATCAAAGCGACCAAGCAAAATCTGTAGGCCCCGACGCAATCGACGAGTGAGCAATAACCAACCAAAGATCCATATTGTTAATAGGAAATATAACAATCTGTGGTATGGACAGTACGAACACCCGCGGATCAACGCCAGAATCAACAAGGCCGATTCAGAACATCACTGATGTATTTATTGTGTGCTTCGTTGCTAGGACGGCTCCAAAGTCACCGTTTACAAACTCCTAAAACAAGAACTGACTGAAGTCCAAATCGGAAGTTAAAAACTTCTGACTTTTGCGGGAATCGAACCCTGGACCTTCTGCATTGGAAGCATAATACGCTAACCACAAGACCAACGAGCCACACTAACTAACTAGCTCTTGCATCACTAGATACGTGTAAAACATATTATTTGTAATTTATAATTTGTTTCCTTTTTGGATGAGCGTAGCGAGCGAAGCAAAGATTAACTACACTGGAGAAAAAAATCCGGAATGTTTTGTTTGTTTTTTCTTTTTTTCTTTTTGTTGTATTTTTGTCTGTCTGTTAACACGATTCCGGCTAAACCGTTATTCCGATTGCAATAAAATTTTATAAAGGCCTTTAAAATCTCTTAACTTAGAACTGCCACGTTTTTGAGCGCAATCTGAAAATTTTTTCTCATGAAAATCGCAATATTACGATTTTTTCGATTTTTAAAGAATTTCTTCGACTTATAACAACTACATGCTTTGTTCGATTGTAATGATTTTTTCACAGAACCTTAATTTGATGAATTGATATATTCGTGTGAAATTTGAGCGTAATCGAAAAAATATTTCTCTGAAAATCGCAATTTTACGATTTTTTTCGATTTTTTAAATTTTTTCGGCTTATAACACCTACATGCTTTATCCAATTGTAAGGATTTTTTCACAGATCCTGAATTTTATGAATTAATATATTCGGGTGAAATTTGAGCGTAATCGAAAAATAATTTCTCGTGAAAATCTATTTTACGCTTTTTTCCGATTTTAAAAAATTACGCTCATCCAACAACGCGCCTGAAAAAGCGTTTGCGAAGCTTCCTTGTTAAATTTAAACCAAGCATTTTGAAGCTGAAGCATCTCTTTATTAACAAATCTTCAAAAACTTGTGTTTAAAGTTTATTTGCACTTTTTTTAAACTGTCATAAGAATGAAACCTAACTCAACTGAATTAGAATCATCTTACAAAAAGGAAGAATAAAACAGAATAATATTAGTGGCGTTTTCCAAACATTTGTTTGTCTGATACACCATCTATAGGCTAGCCCGAAACTGGCGCGTAGGAACTCCTTTTCAAGTGGGGGGGAACAACAAATCTGCTGGTAAGCACGGGGGGTTTGGGGGGCGAAGCCCCCCAACAACAGCGCCGCAGGCGAAAATTTTGAAAGTTAGGTTTTTAGAGTGTGTTTGGTGGGTTTTTAAAAAAAATCGTGTTTTGAATGAAATACCAAATTAATTATTTTTTACAGTAAAAACTATAAAACTAAAAAAAAATTTGGGAAAAATTTTTTAAGAGATGACCATGCATGGTTTTTGATCCAGTTCAAAAGGCTGAAGGTCTTTTCTTATTGTTTGGGTTCCCCTTCCTTCCACTGTCAGTGTCAAGCATAATTACAAACCAGCCAAAAAAAAGTCTTCGTTAAACACACCCCAGTAACCCCGTATAATCCCCAATCCCGGGGTTCACAACATCCCGACGATACCTATCCCAAATTTAATTATTTTTTTACTTATTTACAAAAACAAAAAAATACAGGGGGAAATTAAAAAATTTAAAAATTCGTTATTCAAAAATTTTTTTTCCGTGCGTATTTCGGCGAGACTAAATTTTCTAAGATTCTGAATGGGGGGGGGGTCCGGTTAAAATTTGGGGGGAAAATCCCCCCATTCTCCCCCCCCTTCCTACGCGCCTGGCCCCGAAACGCTTTTTCCACGTTATCTCACCATCGCCTTTAATAATTTTTCCACAACACTCAAATCTGTTCTCGATTTTTGTTTAGGGACCCGTGGGGATATAACCGCTTAGCTATGCTCTTTTTAGGGACTGGTGTATATTTCCGGGATAAAAAGGCAGCCCCCCCCCCCCCCCTAACCCCCACCCCACTCTCGTACACGGAGAACTGGGTAGCTTCTATACACACGCTACACAAAAGACCTACAAATGAATCGATAAGGAGAGTTAAAAGGAAATGGGAAAAGAGATTGTACTAGTTTGCTCCAACGAAAGAATGCAGATGTGATGGTGGGGGTAGAATGAATGCGCGGTAAATGGAATGTTGCCTTTTGTGTAAAAAAAAAAGAAAAATATATTTTACCAAACGAAAGAAAAACTATCCGTCTAGACACAGAGTTCCCCGTGTGCTAGATCCACGCTGAGCTAGCGTGAATAGAGTTGAAAAAGTTTTTATTTTTGGGAAAAAAATTTTCGAGCAATCAGCATTCTTTCTTTGGGGACCGCTATAACTGGATGAAAAGTAAAGGATTATAACGGGGGGTACAAATGGGTTAAACGGGCCGCGTTGATAGATATGTTGTTTTTTTTTGATATTTCACTTTTTCTTTCAAAAGGCACTACATTAAGGTCCGTAAATTTGGCACCCCCACGACTCCGATCAGGCTCTTTTTTTTGTGAGCATTTAGTGCGATTAGTGCTATTTAGGCCGCAAATCCCAGATTTAGTGCTCCCATATTTTCGGACTTATTAAAAAGGTGGGGGGTGCCAAGTTCACGCAGCCCCCCTACACCCCTATCAGGTCATTTTTGTGAGCTTTAGGCTGATTTAGTGTTTTTAGCCCCAAAACCAGATTTAGTGTCCCATATCTTCGGATTTATAAAAAAAGGGGGGGTGGGGGGGGGTGCCAAAGTTCCGCAGCACCCCCCACTCCGATCAGTTTTTTTTTTTGTGAGGATTTAGTGCTGATTTATGTTATTTAGTGCCGAAAACCCCAGTTTTAGTGCTCCCCATTTCGGACTTATTAACCCAAAGGGGGGGGGGGGTGCCAAGTTCGGGGCAGCACCCCCCACGACTCCGATCAGGCTCATTTTTTGGAGCTTTTAGTGCTGTTTTTAGTGCATTTAGTCCCCGCAAATCTTAGTTTAAGTGCTGCCAATCTTCGGACATTCAACCAAAAGGTCAGGAAGTTGCCAAGTTCACGCAGCCCCCCCCACGACCCGATCAGGCTCATTTTTGTGAGATTAAGTGCTATTTAGTGCTTTTTAGGCCGCAAACCCCAGTTAGGTTGCATATCTTCGGACTTATTAAACCAAAGGTGGGGGGTGCCAAGTTCACGCAGACCCCCCAGACCCCCGATCAGACTCATTTTTTGTAAGCATTTAGTGTGATTTACTTTTTTTCGTGCCGCAAACCCCAGTTTATGCGCATATCTTCGGCTTATTCAACAAAAGGGTGGGGGGGTGCCAATTTCACGCAGCCCCCCCCACACTCCGATCAGCTCATTTTTGTGAGCATTTAGTCCTGATTTAGTGCTTTTTAGTCCCAAAAAAAATCCCAGTTTTATGCTCCCAATTTTCGGACTTATTAAACCCAAAGGTCGGGGGGTGCCAATTCACGCAGACCCTCCGACTCTGTTTGGGGGCTCTTTTTTTGGATCATTTGTGCTGATTTAGTGTTTTTTATTCCCTCAAATCACAGATTTAGTGCTGCATATTTCGGACTTATTCAACCCTAAGTCGAGGGGCACCAAATTTTTCTGCTTAATCACCAATTTTTTTTTGAAAAATTTTTTTGTAAGCATTTAGTGCTTTTTTAGGCCGCAAATCCTCACCCCTTTTAGTCGGGGGGGGCGCCAATTTTTAAACCCAAAACCAATGACTTGATATACTTACTTTTAACAAAATTTGAAACAGTTTTTATTGCGTTAGTGTTTCAAATAAAACACAAACTGCATGACCTGATCATTGATTGAAACTTTTTTGAGTCTTGCAAATACATATAATTATAAAGTGACTGGGCCATAGAAAATTTCGTTTTTTGCGCTATGTGATTTTGGGCAACCTGTGCACGTTGCGCACCTCAAGTCAAATTGCAGCACACCAAGCCACAAGGTGGGCAAAAAAACCCTTGTTGATATTATTAATAGAATATATTTTTAGCCCAATACTCTATCAAAAAAATCGGCACGAGAAAAAGGATTTTTCATATATATATATATCAACTTTTTTTGGGCGTGTGCCCCCCCCACGCGCTCGAAGCGTACCAGGACCTGCGAGGTTGGTGCAAAAACCTTGTATGTATTACTTAAAGGGACAAAAAAAACAAAAAAAAAAATATTTTTTACCACGTAATCTATAGACAATACTTCACTTAAATAACCGTTTAAAAATTATATTTTGAAAATGTGTTTAAACAGAATTTTTAAATTTTTTGGATCCAGAAATTGGCGAAAATCTGTTTTGAAAAATTTCTCAATTGGTTTAACCTGCTTTTTTTTTGGCCCACATAGATACTAGAGCTAGTACCAATTTAAAATCCCCCTTTATAAAACGTGTTTTAAAACTGTGCCTAAATATACCCCAAACACGCAAAAAATATGCTTTCCCAAAAATCCCCCCCCATTTTGGTAATAGCTATTTGACCGAACTACTTGCCCAAATTACAAAACAAAAATCGAAAATTACAAAAAAAGGGCTGTGATACGTTAATAAGGCCCAATATTTTTTTGGATAAAAATCCTCCAAGGTCAGGGGCAAAAAATATCGTCCCCATGTTATTTTTATGGGAGATTTTTGCCGAGGGGGACCTACTCGAAAAATGTTTGGGACAATTTTTTGGGAGGTCATGGTGGCCCCAATAATTTTTCTGTTATTGCTAAATTCTTTACAGTTAGCTGAATGAAATAATTTTTTTGAGTTTAGGGGTTAAATACCCCTTAATAGAAAAGGTACGCGGAAGCGCACCGGGCCAAGCCACGCGCGGCTCCGCTTCCCCTAGCGCCTATTCCCGCACGCCGACATGAGCACTTAACCGGTGTCCCCCGACGCGAACCTGTGGATAAAAACCTGCAATATGTTTTCAATCGATGGGTTTTTACTAGAGAGATCCATTTAATTTTTCTTTCCCGATCTGATGATCTCTAGAAGTTGTTGGACGTCAAGATCGTTCGAAATTTTTTCTTCTTGGGCTGGCTGGCTGACGAATTATGTATCAGTTTGGGCCCCCAAAATGGATAATGTTAGAAAGCCAAATTTTGCACCATGTCAGCATCTCAGTGGCCATGGGCTTTACAAACGTTAATTCGATTAGATGCCGGAAGTTTAGAAATGAAAAAAAAAAGTTTTTAATTGGTTTTGCTAAGCAAGGGATAAGTTAGAGAAGCCAAAATTTGCACCATGTCAGTCATCTTAGGGGCCAGTGCTATACAAAGGGCAATTGGATTAGATGCCCCGGAAGCTTGATAAAAATAATAAAAAAAAAAATTTATTTAAACGCGATGCTCAAACCTTTTAACTATCAATCAGTGGTTTTATTAGAATCATTGTAAATAAAGTAATTTTCTCTTTTGGGATGCAAACATCCATCCCGTGTACGTTCAAAAAAATTTTTGAATCATAAAAAAATGCAAAAATTTGCAAAAAGGGGCCAACCCAAAAAACAAGGAAGATCAAGTGGCTAGACGCATAGAGTGGTGAGATCTTAAAGTGGGGCCCAAGCCCTTATTTTGTTTAAAAAAAATATATTTTTTAAATCTAGGTGCCCGTTAGGGCGCCGCAGCCAAGCGCGGTGCGCTACACACCAAGCCCCTTTAACCCCAAGCGGGTTTGGGGTGTTTCGAGGTGTTACCACCGTTGTTACGTGATGTAACTTAAAAAAGAAAACTATCACAACGAGGGGATTTTAGGTACCTGAAACACATCCCAAATTTTTTTTGGGGGTACGATTTTTCCTTCTTGGTAAAAAAAATGGCTTAAAAACATGCTCAAAATTAGCAATGCTACTGCACACTGTACGACTGAAACATCTAATCGTCAGTTTCAAGGGCCCGCATTCTGCCCAGACGGGTGGGGCTACAATGTTATTTTTTACATGGCTTAAGGTTTAGTAATTAGTCTTTTTTGAAAAAAAAGTTGAAAAGTTTGCGGGAAGGCTTCCAAAAAGGGTTTTTAAAATTACCCTTTACACTGGGCATCCAATCAAAAAGTAACTATATTACTTGCCCTTTGTTACGGTCAAGCGGGTTAGGCGGGAAAGTGCGATACGTAAAAAAATAGGGGAAATTTGAAATTTTTTCTTTTTTGTGTGGAACGAAAAAAGGGTGTCATTATACTCTCATAAAAAAATCAAAAACCGTACCGGGCCTAGGCCAGATGTAGAAAATTATTTATAATACAACAGTGTAATCTTTCATCTCGGCGAATTTGGGGTCAATTGGGGGGCAAGGGAAACCCCATACAATTTGGTCTACACTCTGGAGCATGATTGTTGTATAACTGAGAAAAAATTCACTGCAAACAAACTCACGACGCTTCAAAGATGATACGTTAAATTTTAAATGTTATGTGTGTGACGGCCTTTTTTCAAAATGCCCCCCTTTGGTGCCTTCTTTTTAGTTTGACATGACCCTACAAAAAAGTAATTTTTAAATGGCATGTTCTATGTATTTCCCCAATTTCAACTTTATAATCAAATTTAAAAAAAAAAATGGTTGCCCCCACTTGTAAAAGGTTTATGGTGTAGTGGGACAATTCTGAAAAACCCCAAATTCAATCTTTTTACAGTTTTTTTTTAAATAAGGTGTCAAATGTTATATGTGTATCAAAAACAAAAATCGGGTCACTTATCTGCATGTTTATAATATGTAATTTTCTATAAATAATCCCATTATTTTCCCCAGGAGACCAAAATTATCATTTTTGGAATTTCATGTCAATTCCAATATAATTTCAGTTTTACTACGCTGTAATAAAAATTATAGAAAATTATGAAAACCAGTGCGTGTTCATATCCATGTGCCTAAAAAGAAGATGGCGTCGTAAAAAACTAGGCCAGAATGACGGTTAAAAAAGTTTTTTCTTTTCCTTAAAACACCCTAAAGGATTAGAAGAAAAAAACCATCAGGCAAATTCCTAGGGTTTTTGGGCCGGGCTGCAAAAAGTGCAAATACGGGATATTAAATGAGAATATTAAGCACATGTTAAGTTTGTAATTATTTTATTTGAAAAGCCCATTATATAAAAATTTCCGTTATAGCCTTTTTGCCAATTGTGACCACATAAGGATTTTTTCCAAACCAGGATTGTATTGACACTTGAGAGTCCAAAAGAGGCGTAGTTGGAAAAAGTGGGTTCACGAGGCTATTTCGACCTTAACAGACTATTCCATTGTTGTTTTTTATGTAAATTGCTTTTGTATTGTTGAAAATTTCCTTCTTAATTAAATACAAGTAAAATAAAGTTCTGAAATTATTTTTCTGACTTTTATTTTGGTTTTAGAAGCAATGTGCGGCGTTAGAAATGAAGCGTGGGCCATCTTTGAAGCGTCGTGCGTATTGTTGCAGTAAAAATTTTTTCTTCAGTTATACAAAATAATGCCCCGTGAGGTAAAAACCCGAATTGTAGGGGTTACCTTGCCCCCCAATTGACCCCATTTTGGGCCCTTCTTCCCTTCGAGATGAACGACTAGTAGTCAAAGTTCTTAGGCTAAAGGACTAGATAAAAAAGTACTTACATTACCTGTTTGACAACCCCTGGGCCCTTTTTTGCCAAAACCCAGGCCAGACAACCTTTTTTCTGACACACACCCGTAAAAATAACTAGTTTTGATACTAAAAGCCTAATGCAGATAAACAATGGTATGATAGCCCTAGGCTTTTCCAAAAATTTACGGAAAAATAAGCCTTTTTTTTTCTTTTAATAAACTCACGCAATCTCTGCATTTTTAATGAAAATGTAAAAAAAAGAGGGTGAAAATTTTCAATATTTTTTGATTATCGATGATTTACATGGCTGGGATGCAGGAAATGGGATTATTACTTTCCGTGTCCGGTTAAACACAATTTTCCAAAAATTTGAAACAGCCTTTCCTTTCGCTTTTTGCTTCCAAGATATCGCGAAAGGGGACATGGGTTTTTCGAGGCGGGGGGAAACAGGAAGACTCGGTCCTGCCTGTCCGCACCCACACATGGGGTCTTTGGTCGCTGGTAAAAAGGGCCCCCCTTATGCTTTGGTCCCCCCATCTCGGCACTCCAGTTTCTTTTAAACGGGGTTTTTAAAGTCCGCCAAACCCCGGAAAGGGGGACCCCCTGGAGCGACTCTTCCCTTGGGGCAATGTTTGGGGGCAAGCAGTTCGCTGTTCCAGTGGGGAACACGATTTTCCTCCCGGGGAACTTCTGAAACGGAGTTCGGTCAAAAAGTCTTTCTGGGAAGAAGTTTTGCCGCCCGTTGGTGTCCCAAAAGGGGGGGCGAGGGTCTGTCTCCCGCTTTTTTTTTCCCTTTCCCCTCCTGCGGTTATCCCGGGGGATTGAGGGGGGGCATCCCGATAAGCGGGTACAACTTATTACCCGGGGGGGGTTTTAGGCAGCCCCTCACAATCCGCACAGTTTCATTAATTGCGACGTCGACTCGCTTTTGCATGCACAGAAGCGTCCACATGGGGCGGGATACTCGGGGGACACGCACAGTGCGAGCGCTATGTCCTAGCGGGATGGTTGTGCTCCCCAGGTTTGCTTTCAGCTTTCGTAGAATGTTGTTTCGGGCGCGACCTTTCCCTTGGTTTGTACATGTTGCTGAAAATTAGCTCGTCCGTGTAAAACCGATTTTAGGTGTCAGGCAGTGTTGGAGTTTTTTACTCTCCAAACTATACCCGTTCTTCCTGGGCCCCGGGTTTTTCAGGTGAAAAGCAACACCGTGTCTTATCGGGTTTGGCTTCAAATGGTTGAGTCATAGTACTGGGAAGTTCCTCCCCGGGCACTTGACGTTTTTCGACCCCCGTGAAACTAGAGCCTTGGGGTGCCCAAAGCTGAATCGTCAGCAAAAAAAGTACTGCGTAGTGTCAGGGGGGGGTGGTGTTTGGGGTAGACGTTTTAAAGGCTGGCGACAAAACGCTTCCCGGGGGGAGTCCTTTTCGCACTCTCCAACGACATTCTTCCCTGCATTTAAACATAGAACCTTCGTTCTGTAGTAAAGTACCGATCATCGTTTAAGTCGGAAATCCTTGTCTCCTCAACACTTCCTCAGTAGTTTTCCCGTGGTTTCAGTGTCAAGCGCCGAAAGGCTATGAAAAAAAGACGCCCGTGATTTCCTTCCTCTGAAAGCCGTCCTCTAAGTGTTGGGTAAGGTTAAGGTTTGCGAGCAAGATTTACCCGGTTGAAACCCCCTTTTTGTGGTATAAACCCCCTTTTTCCAAGGTGCTCGCGATCGGGTTTTAGATAAGTCGTTCTAGGGCTTAAAAAGGGGGCACAACAAGGTATAGGGCGGAAGCTTTTGGGGTCATTGGGGTCTTTCTCGGGTTTAGTAGAGCGCCACTCTTGCCCGTCTCCACATCTTTGGTATTGTCACGCGATACCAGGCATTTATAAATCCAGAAGCCATTGTAAATCTTTGGGCCCAATTTGAATTTGCTCAACCCGAGCTCCCACACAGCCGCTTTGTTCCCTTTTGGGCCTTTATGGAAGCTTTAAAAATTCTGGCTAGAACCCTGTACCAAATGGTCTGTCTGTGTTCCGTCCCGCAATAGGATGTTTCAATTTCTTCCGGGGCGTCTTGCCGTGATGAGCAGTTTGGGTAATACCCTGGGTTTGAGTTTTTCCCTGAATTTTTTTTGGGTTTTTCGCATCCCCACTAAGGTTTTAGGGGTTTCCAGGCCCTTCTGCTGTTCGTTTCAGTCCAGATTCCCCAAGTTCAACCAAATTGTTTCCCCGGTCCCCCGTATGCTGCCATGAGTACTTCTCCAGCTTCCATGTCTTTCTGCAAATGGGTCTTCCCCCCGAAAAAGGGCCCTTTTAAACGGTCCAGCAGGGGTTTTTGGGATTCCCTTTAAACCAGGGATTTTTCTGTTTTGCAGCCCCTTTGGGTGTTTTTTTCTTGAATTTTTTTGACTAGTTGATGAAAATGTATAATTCTCGTTTTGGGGGGGATAAGGGCAATTCCCCGCATCTAGGTCGGGGCTGAATGCTGCCCAATTTTGGGCCTTTTTTAAATTGAACCCCCCTCTGGAAAGGGACTCGTTCTGGCTTGACCACCCACGAACTGTGACTATGATTGGCTATTGAGTCCGAGGGATTGGTTGACCAACTTTTCTTCTCACACTGTGCGCAATTCTTGAGGTCACAAAAATGTTTCAGGGTTATAAAACCCCCTTCCACCGACCCCGTTTAAAAGGAAAGGGACTTTGGGGGCGTGGTCGCGCAATGTTTGCCTCCGCCCTTTATCGAGATATTCACCATTGGGCGTTTTCCTGGTATCCCATGCAGTGTTTTTGGGAGTTAAAAAACGCCAACCACAAAAATTTGGGACCCGTAGTGAGTTTTTCCGGTTCCCCGAATTGATTTGCATTTGGTGGTTTTTACACGAGGTCCGGAGTATTGCGCGGTGCGGGTGGTCAACAGCTTATGTCATCCTTTCCGCAAAGAAGCCCAGACGATGTTAGCCCCTGGGCTGGCAAAAAATTTCGCTCCCGTACTGGTATGTGGTTTTTCTATGATCAGCTCCATGCCCCGATCTTTGGTTGGTCTCTTTTTGGCCCCTATGTTCTCTTGTATAGCAAAAAATGCATTGTGCTTTGCAATAGATAATAAAACTTTTCTAGTAGAAATGCCCCCATGTTTTCGGATTGTCACCAAGTTTGGCCCTTTATAAAGACCCTTTTGGGGTGATGATGTTTTAGGTGAAAGTGAAATAAGTGAAATAGTGTAAAAAACATTAGTTTTGCGTTTTTTGTAATGGGAAAGTTTTAATTGGAGTGAGTTCCTAGATTAACCGTTTCCCTTTTCCCCCTCGTTACCATGGTTATATCACCTACCCAGGTTACAGAATCCGGGCCTAGATATTTTTTCTCCTATTGTTATTTTAAAACCATAAAATTAAAACAATTTGATAAAAAAAATTATATTTTTTAAAAAATAATTTTGTAATGGAACTTGAAAAAGTAATGAGATCACACACATAACAAAAACTGGTAAAATCAGCCAAACCTTACACCTCAAAAGGAAAGAGATCTAAAAAAAGGGCCAAGCCATCTACCCCCCCACATTTGCGCCCTTCTTAATTCATAAACGTACGTGTCCCCAAACAGCATCCTCGAAAAGCTTGGCAAAATAGAATTTGATGTTTATGTTTAATTAATTAGAAAAAAAGAACTTGGGAAACTATTCGTTTAAAATTATAATTGAAATTTTATTTTGCCAAGCTTTTCGAGGATGCTGTTATGGGACCTTTACGTTTATGAATTTAAAAAGCGCAAATGTGGAAGGGTAGATGTAGCTTGGCCCTTTTTTAAAATTTTATAATAAAATTAAAAATTTTTCAAACCATATTATTACTAAAAATATATGAAAAAATATATTAACAAAAATAACATTAAAATTAAAAAAATTTTTTGAAACTTACATGTGGAAAATCAAAATTAAAGACGCCATTCAAAATTAAAAGCTTGGTCGATGAATTTTTAAAATTGGTTTTCGTTATGACTAACCAAAAAATAACCAACCAAATCCCTCGACCAAGCTTTTAATTTTTAAATGGGTCGTTTAAATTTTTATATTTCCACAGTAAATGTTTTAAAAAATTTAAATTTAAAGTTTTTGTTATTTTTTTTTAAATATTTATTTCATAATTAAAAAACAGATAATAATTTGGATATTGATTATTATTAATTCATTATATAAAAAATTTTAAATATTTTTACATATTTTTTTTTTTAAAAAAAATAATGGGGGTTTAAACCACTTCTGATCTCCCATCTAGCAGTTTAGCCACTTGTATCTTCCTTGTTTTCGGCTTTGGCCCCCTTTTTTTTCAAGTTTTTTTCATTTTTGATGGTTAAAATTACCGCAATTCTTATATGAAAAGTGCACGAGTTAAAAGGATAACATCTCTATCAACGTTAAGGGCGTCGCGACGCTTCCGCCCCCCTCATGAATAACATACTAATTTTTTGACACATGAAACTTGGGTTTACATTATTTAATAATTATTTTTAAATTTAAAAAATTAAAAATTTCATCGTAGGCCCGTTATTTTCGAATTTTTATTACAAAAAACTATAATTTGCAAATTTTTTACGCTGGGTTTTCCTTTGACTAAGTTTGAATTTTTATGCCTACAAAAATGTACTAACTTCAAATTTGCGATATTTTTAATGGTTTTTCAAGAAAAAGAGCATAAAAAAAGGAAACAATAGTGGCAAAAATAAGGTATGTGCCTTATTGCTGTGTGAACTTGGCACCCCCCCCCCCCCCCCCCCCCCCGCCTTTGTTGAATAAGTCCGAAGATTGGAGCACTAAATTGGGGTTTTTCGGGACTAAATAGCACTAAATCAGCACTAAATGCTCACAAAAAAGAAACCGATCGGAGTCGTGGGGGGGGCGTGAAATTTGGCACCCCCCGACCTTTGGTTGAATAAGTCCGAAGATATGGCACACTAAATCTGGGGTTTGGGCAAAATAGCACTAAATAGCACTAAATGCCCCAAAAAAAGAAAATTCGGAGGTGGGGGGTGCTGCGGAACTTGGGACCCCCGACCTTTGGTTGAAAAGTCCCAAAAATATGGCAGCACAAATCTGGGATTTGCGGCCCCCTAAATAGCACTAAATCAGCACTAAAGCTCACAAAAAAAAAACCTGATCGGAGTCGGGGGGGGGGCTGCGTGAACTTTGGGGACCCCCCGACCTTTGGTTGAATAAGTCCCAAGATATGGGCACTAAAACGGGGTTTTTCGGGACTAAAAAAAAGCACTAAAACAGCACTAAATGCTCACAAAAAATGAACCTGATCGGGGGGGGGGGGGCTGCGTGAACTTGGCACCCCCCCGACCTTTGGTTTAATAAGTCCTTTCCCCAAAACATTTTCCCCAAAAAAAAAATTCCAAAAAAAAACCCCCCAAAAAAAACAAAAATGGCAGCACAAATCTGGGGTTTGCGGGACTAATAGCACTAAATCAGCACTAAAGCTCACAAAAATGAACCTGATCGGAGTCGTGGGGGGTGCCGTGAACTTGGACCCCCCCCACCTTTTGGGTTTAATAAGTCGAAGATATGGCAGCACTAAAACTGGGATTTGCGGCACTAAATAGCATAAAACAGCACTAATCTCACAAAAAATGAGCCTGATCGGAGTCGGGGGGGTTTCTGCTGAACTTTGGGACCCCCCCGACCTTTGTTGATAAGTCCCAAAAATGGCGCATAAAAACTGGGTTTGCGGCACTAAAAGCACTAAATCAGCACAATTTCACAAAAAAGAGCCTGACGGGGTCGTGGGGGGGCCGGCCGGAACCCCAACCAAACTTTAGTTGAAAAAAAGGGGCCCCAAGTTGGCAGAAAATTTTCCCAAAACACGTTGTATTAAAACCCGGGAAAAAACTAAAATACAATTTTAAGGTAATTAGCCCACACAGTTTTCCCTTTTCTTCCAAAACCAAAAATTGGTCTGCAACCAACCCGAAATGGGTTCTCCCCCGGGGGAGTCATTTTTCAAAATTCTCACTTTTCAAAAAGCCCCAAAAAGGGGGGTTTTGTTGTGGGGCCCCACCAGTTTCAAATTTTTTAAATATCACGAAATAGAAAAAGGGTTAAATTCTAAGTTTTAAACAAATTTTTAAAAAAAAATAATTTTCCCCCAATTCATTTTTTTTTAATTTCAAAAAGGGAAATTTTTTTTTGAAACAAAAAAAATTTGACCGTAGGCGTCTGTTGCATTGACCTTTGAAAAACAATTTGGCGGGGGCTTTTTGGGAGGAATGTTTTTTTCAAAAGGCCATTCCCAACAAGGGAAAATTTTTGAAATTTGAAAAAAATTTAATATTTTAACCCCCAAAGAGAAATATAGGCCCGGGGAACTAATTGTTGGGGTTTTGAAACCCAAACTTTTATAAAAGTAATAATTTTTTCACAATTCCGATTTTTTTTTTAATTAAAAAATTTAAAAAAATTTATTTTTTTGATTTTTCTTTTTGAAAAAATTTTAAATTTTGACATTTTCATTAAAACCCTTTTTTAAATTTGCAAAAATTTTTGGGGGCAAAACTTTTTGAAAATGTATTTTAAATATTTTTTTCCCCGATTTAATTTTTTCGTTGGTAATTTTAATTTTTTGTTTTTAAAAGTTTTTTGGAACGTTAATAAATAAATTTCAGGTCTTCCCCCTAAAGACGGCTATCAGGAAATGTAAAAATTTTTGGGTTAGCCGAAGCGGATAATTTAACCCCCCCAAAAATTTTTCTTTTTTTTTTGTTTTTTTTTTTTGTTTTTTTTTTTTTTTTTTAACCCACCAGGGAAAGGGATACCTTTATGAAAAAATTTAAAATTAAAAACTTAATTTTTTATTTTTTTCGAAAAAATTTTTTATGAATTCCCTTTTCATTTTTTGATTTTTTAGTATTTTTTGGGCCCTTTCCTTTCCAAAGGGGGGGTACAAAATTATTTTTAAAAACATTAAGGTTGGGTTTAATTAGTATTTTAAAAAAAATTAAAAAATTCCTCCCTAAAAAAAAGCTTTTTAAAATTTGTTTTTGATTTTTTTATTTTCTCCTTTGGGGAATTTGAAAAGGGGGGGGTAAACGTTAATAAATTTAAAAAACTTAAAGGGTTTAAACCCTTTTAAAAAAAAAAGTTTAAATATTAGCCCAAATATAGAAAAGCTTTTAAAAAATTTTTTTTTTTTTTTTTTTTTTTAAAAGGTAAATAATACCAAATTTTACAGGTAAAACCAAAAGAAACTTGACAAAAAAAACCCCCTACAATGCGTACCTAGGCAGCAAAAACAAAGAACTTTTGCAAAATTATATTGGATGAGCGTAGCGACGAAGCGAAGATTCATTCACTACACTGGAGAAAAAATCCAGAATGTTTTTTTTTCTTTCTAATTCTTTCTTTCTGTATTTTTGTCTGTCTGTTAACACTATTCCGGCTAAACCGATACTTTAATTGCAATGAAATTTTATGGAGGCCTTCAAAATCTCTGAACTTAGAACTGCCACTTTTTTGAGCGCCATCGAAAAATTATTTCTCATAAAAATCGCAATTTTACGATTTTTTCGATTTTTTGAACATTTATTTTACTTATGACATCTACATGCTTTATCCGATTATAATGATTTTTTCACAGAACCTTAATTTTATGAATTAAGATATTCGTGTGAAATTTGAGCACAATCGAAAAATTATTTCTAATGAAAATAGAAACTTTGTGGGTTTTTTCTTTTTTAAAACAATTTTTTTACTTATTACACCTACATGCTTGATCCTATTGTAATAAGTTTTTCACAGAACCCTAATTTTATTAATTTATATATTCGTGTGAAATTTGAGCGCAATCGAATAATTATTTCTTATAAAAATCCCAATTTTTTGATTTTTTTCTTTTTTTTAAAAATTACGATTAATTAAAGAAAATTAAAATTTAAGTTTATTTTTTATTAAATTTAATTTAATTTAAAAAAAATTAAACTTAGTAATAATTTTTTCACAGAACAACAGAAAATCCGCATAACACATGGCAGCTCAATGCACCAATACGCTCATCCAACAACGCGGCGGGACTAAAGCGTTTTCCTAGTTTAAATAAGGTGTTAGCACCAATGCGATGATGCCAATAGAAACGAGGGGAAAATGAAGAAAACAAAAATAACAAACTAGCTTACCTTGGCTTCGAGACAGTTGATTGTGAAGACGGTGAACTTGCCGCTTGAGCGAGGTGATGAATGTGACGAAGAGAGGAAAAATGATGGGCTAGCCTAGTGAGATGAGAGCATAGGGGTTATATATCTACTATAACCCCTATAGTAGGCTAGATTAGCAGTCTCCTATACCTCCGCAAAGTCGCGAGCGTAGCAATTTGAAGAGTCAATCGGCCCATTTCAAGATGGCGATTTGGCGTTTTAATTTATGCTTTTTTAATGCAATAAAGTATTTTACGGGATTGTTTGATATGGTTTTAGCTTGTGCAGCATGGGATTGAACAAACAGAAACAATACGAAGTAATTGCATAAGGGAATTTAGAAATCATTTGGTGTTAAAGGCTAGTATGCTTACCTGTCAACCTGACGGCAATCTTGAGAACTATTTGTGCTACAAATCACTCCTATTTGATTAACACGTAAACTGGAATTTCAAGATGGCTTCTAATTGTCACGGAAGTGGACCACCGACTGCTAATCTAGCCTACTATAGGGGTTATATATCTATGGATGAGAGATAGAAGGGGAAATCAATAGTGATGAAAGTAATACAGGATGATGTAATAACATACGTAAATGCACACGAAAATCAAATGAAATATCACTTCTAAAGCACTGTGAACTGTGAACCGGGTATGTTAAAAAAATGTCACAGAGTGACCACGAAGGAAGAATATTTGTTGCACTTGAGGCAACTATGAAATAATATGTGAATACGCTGCCTAGGACCAACAGCCGTACGGAGGTATGAACGCTGTGGCAGTTCGAATGCAATAGGCAACGAGCAACGACCTGTCTAGGTCAGGTTTACAATCATAGAAAAGATAAGCTAGAGGGTAAGGGGGGGAGTGGAAAACTAAATACTACGTGAAACAAGAGTAGGCTTAAACTGGCGCGAACATCAGGTTTACCCAGTGGCCCGATAGCCGAAGGACCTGTTATTTATTTATTTTCTACTCTAATCAATCCAATCTACATGGCGCACTTTTGTATGAGGCTTCCCCTACTAGCCCATCACTATCTCATTCAGACACAAATTAAGTTCCCTCAAATTTGCATTCCTTTATTTTCTGAAGATTGATGTTCTTTTTTATATTTCAATGTAATATTTAAGGAATTTTGGAAAATTTTGGATTTTGAATAAAAGCTACTTTTTATGTTGAAATGTAAATTATAAATGTATTTCTTAACCAAGATTTTGTTCCGATTTTTTTGCATATCTGGGATTTTCTGTATCTCAAATACCAGCAATACGAAAAAAATGTAAAATTTCCGGGAAAAAACAAAACACTTTTTTTTGCCTGTTTTTGCAGATTTCAATTTTCAATCTTCTCTAAAAAAAGGTACTATTCGTCCTATCAAAATAGGATAAAAACCATGTGAATTTGAGATCCACATATTTTTTTTTTGACAAATTGGAAAAACAGTAATTCACATTTAAAAAAATTCAAATTATGTCCATTATAATAGACGCGTAGTCTGAATGAGATACATGATGGTTTCTACAACACTGGCTCAACCGGGGTAAACCCGAATATGTAACTGTCAGGGCGGATGTTTTAATTGGATGAGCCTAGCGAGCGAAGCGAAGATTTCATTCTACTACACTGAAGAAAAAAGTCCGGATTGTTTGTTTGTTTGTTTGTTTTTTCTGTATTTTTGTGTGTTTGTTAACACGATTCCGGCTAAACCGATACTCCAATTGCGATGAAATTTTCTAGATGCTTCAAAATTTTTGAACTTAGAACTGCCACGTTTTTGAGCGCAATAGGAAAATTATTTCTCATGAAAATCGCAATTTTACGATTTTTTTCGATTAAAAAAAAATTTCTTCGACTTTTAACACCTACATGCTTATCCGATTTTAATGATTTTTTCACAGAACCTTCATTTTGTAAATTAAGATATTTGTGTGAAATTTGACGCAATCGAAAAATTATTTCTCATGAAAATCGAAATTTTACGGGTTTCTTTTTTTTTTAAACAATTCTTTGACTTATAACACCTACATGCTTAATCCTATTGTAATGATTTTTTCACAGAACCACAGAAAATCCGCATAACACATGGCAGCTCAATGCACCAATTACGCTCATACAACAAGGCGTCTTAAAAAGCGTTTGCGAAGCTTCCTATTATAGTACATATTTAAATACTCGGTTTTTCTATACATGTGTCTAAATATCAATGCTAAACGGAAAGTTAATAAGACTCACCATTTAACGTTCACGTAGAGAAACCCCGCTCATTCTCTTCCCGCCAATGTTAATTGACTCTTCGCACGAAGCCACACCAAGGCGGTGCGATGATAACCACACTCACCGCCGACTGAAAGTGAAAGAGAAAAACCACAGGTGAGAACGTTGTTAAGACTCTCGTTGAGGTGGCAGTGGACTAGTTAGGTTCATACCAGAGCCGATAAAGAAGTTTGCGGTTCTTTATCGACTCTGGTTCGTACCAAGTCCACTAGGAGATTCAGCGAGCTTTCACCAAATACACCATCATTTAATAATACTCATTTTTAGATGACTACATGGTTCAATTATTATAGTTTTGAAACAAGTTAAAATGTATGATGTAAGGTATTATTTTAACACAATGAGTAATTAATAGAGACATGACATAAACAGGCTGGTAAAAATTTTTTTTTCTCTCAGTCAGCCTCTAGAAAACCAGTTGAAAATTAATGTCACAAAAACAAGTACAACTACCTACGTTGAATGGTGTGCTTGGTCGAAATGAAGTTTGTAATTATTTTGAAGAGGTGATATTTGCCGTGTGCCCGATCAGAAAAAAATGAAAAAAATAGTTTTGATTTTCTAAAAGAGCCAGGTTTCAAAGCTATTCGCTATATTTTGACTTGGTAGCATATTTGGGAAAATAAACAAACGCGGTCAAATATAGCCTTGGACTAAGCTCGTTGTAATATTTATAATGATTTTAATTTACTTAAATAAATAATAAATAAGAACAAAATAGGAATAAACTCAATTAATTTGTATTTTGATCAAAAAATCCCAAAATCAATACCTAATAATCTTTTGTACATTTAATCTGATTACAAAAAGAAAATAATAAAAATTGACACGACATTGGACAAATGGACATGTCACTATTATACTTAATTATTAGTACGAAATTCTAGAAATTAAACTCAAGCGTAGTAAAGTATTTAACAGTGTACCGCCCCTAACCTAACCTCACCCCTGACCCGGATCTCAAGCCAAGGAAAACAAGCAGAGTGCGAAATAAATCCTGACTAAGGAAACGCGGCCGGTTCAGCAACGCAGTCTCAACGCTCAGTAATCAATAATCAATACTGAACGATAAAAAAACATCAAGGTTTCGTTTACAACGCCCGAAACACGGATCAGCCTGGTCGTTAACCACCAGATAGAAGCAGAACAAACAAACAAACCCCTGCGCCTGACGCGGGGGGTGGGGGGGGGGGGGGGGTATAGAGCGCTGGTATGCCGGGAACGGGAATTAATTTTTTGAATCAACATGTAGGCATAATTTAGAGCTTGGTAAAGATAGGTTTTGGTTATTGCCAGTGGCATATCTATTGTGAATACTTAAGTAAAACTAATATAAATAATAAATGTTTTGAATTGTATTGCTAGTCAAAATATTGCTATTATTCATTAAGCAAATATAGCTATTTAAAAAAAACATAACAATTTTGAAAATACAGCCCACTGTAGTTCATTGTTGTGTCTGTATCTGCGTTATTAGATTTATTTAGTTATACTCATTTGTAAATATTTTTTTAACTGAATTGATATGATAGAGGTTAAATAAATAAATAAATAATTAAAATTAAATAATTAAAATTTTACTTAATACTTAAGTTACCAAATTTTCAATTAGTTAAATGGTTATTTAATTTTCACAAAAGTAAGACAATTACGAAAATCTTGAGGACCATTCAATAAATTGTCAAGAAACAACGGTTATTAAAAAAGAAGGAATATACGTTGAAGAGAGAATTTAAATAGGCGCAGTTATAAAAAGCCAGCTATATGTTTAAGTCAGGAAGCTCTGCATCCATTACAACTACGCCTGGTTTTAAACAAACATGATTTTATCTAGATTACTGGTCCGTAATCTCTTGTAAAATACGTACATGCACCAATATTACCATTTAGCCAACATAACCAATTTTTTATTACCACTAATTTCGATATCGTATGAAGTTTTTCGATTAGAGACAAATTTTGTTAACATGCTTGTGCATGTTAACATGCATGTGTTGACTTCGGTCAAGTCAAAATATAATGATACGAAGCGTTTACATGCTATAGATGGGAAAACGTTCTCGGACGATTTTATTTCCCCTTAGACAGCACCTCCTGAACCCTTTCACTGGGGTTTTGCAACGTGAGTTTTTAAGAAATAATTCGTAATATGTATTTGATATTTTGTTAGTACTTATTATCACGTGTGTATTTGTATTTGTAGATAGTTCTTATGTGTATACCCAGTCATGCCCATGGATTGTTGTTGAAATATCACACTTTTCTATAAAGAACAATATAATACTTCACAAAAAAAAACTTATTTGACAGCTGTACCCCATGGATCGGGGTATTTAGCACAGAATAGCCTTAGCACAGATACCCCGTTACATCGAAAACTGAATTGATATTTTGTCTAAGATATTTGAGCAGTATGGGTCTTTACACCAAAACGCCGTAGCACCGAATCGCCGTTTCGCAGAAAATTACCGAAATTCGGTGTAACGGCCCATCCGGATGGTCCGTAACACGGAAACAAGTACTTAAAAGCCAGCAAACTGCATGGTCCGTAGCACAGAAACACGGTCGTACTTCTTAACTGTTTTGTTATTTTCGGTGTAACGGCATACTCGATAACTTTTAAAATTAGTTTCGGTGTAACGGCGTTTCAGTGCTAAGGCGTTTCTGTGCTAAGGCCCATACTAAGTGCGTCTTTGGACCGAAATAAATGAATAGTATAGATATTTTCGGTGTAACGGTGTTTCGGTGCAAAGGCCCACACGGTTTTCAGTTTTAAAGTAAAATTTTTTAAATTAATGTTATACAGAATAGACTTAAATGTAGAGATACTCCAAAATTAATGTAAAAGATAACAAGAAAAAATGAGGTAAAAACTGCTGGAAATGAAGAATATCCTTTTGAACTTTATAGCGCCTTGAAAAAGTAGAAGTGTCTTTGTTATCTGACCAAAAAGTTTTGAAAAAAATTACGTTCTTCATCTGATTGTAGCAAACATAACCTCAAATTTCATTTTTGACGAGCGTTTTAGTTGCATCGTAAGTTAAACCTTACAGTTTGAAAACTTGAAATCTCTTTCAGACCAATTTCAAATCTACATGTAAACGTAGTGAATGTGACATGTGACAGCAATTGTGTGTCGCCAATTCCCACCCGTACCAACTGCGTGCCGCCAATTATCCCCATGTTGAAACTCGTCGATCGCTAATTCAGATAATAGTTTAATGACAGCAATGTCCTCGTTTCATGGGAGCATCCCCGGTTGAAGCTAGTTGCATTAAAATTACCATAAAGCTCGACTGAAGTTAAAATGCATGTAACTGGTTGATAATATTATAATTAACACGATGATTCAGAGTCAATAACTCTGATGGAATGAATGTCAGTCAATCTCTCAAATCTCCAAGGAAATCGAATTAAAAAGTCTCGTTTCAATAGTTGATAGATATCGTGAGTGAGAGGAGCAAGTGAGAACACTGCCACCTCGAATTTGCATCATACCAAATGAAATAGTTATTTCTTACATAAGCTGTCTGTATTTTTTTCATAATGGGCTCACTCCAGCCTAGGGAATATGGGGAGGAAAGTCCCATGCTGGTCACAACCAGGACGGGTAGGTGGAGGAAAGGGGGGTCGTCATTGTCGGGGAAGTTGTCAAGGGAAGGGGGAGAGGTCCCCGACGACGACCGCCAGACCTCGCCTCTAGTTTCGGGAAGAAATGCTCCCCACCGAACCAGTTGATGTTTGCGAGATGGACTTTGTCTCTTTTCTCGCCTTTCACGATTAGTAAGCCATGTCAGGGCTAAATTCTACCCCGAGACTAGACATGGGAGGAAATTTCATTTCATCAACATCACCTAGTAGTTAGGGGAGTCGTCGGCGGATATCCCCCCCCCCCTTCCCTTGACGACCACTCCGACGACGACCATGACAACACGAACGATGACAAAGACGATGACGACCACGACGTGAGAACCCTCTTTCCTCCCCCTACCCGTGGCTGGCTCTGACCAGCATGGGACTTTCCTCCCCACATCCCCTAGGCTAGTGGCGCATCATGACCTAACGGTTGACGCGCCCTTAATCAAAATTAACTAAAAACTATCAACGTGTTGTTGGTGGTGGTGATGGTGGTGGTGACATTGGTGTAAGCTATTCATATAAAGTCAACATCCCAACATTGCCGCTAAACTCCGTCACTCGTGATAATATCACTCCACTAATCGAATCACGTCAAAAACTTTGACAACCTAATTCGGAAGCAATTCATCGACTCCTCGCATAGCGTGACTCCCCCCCTTCCCCTCACGTCGCTGCACCTAATCCAATCACACGACGTTTTGCTTTTATTTTCAACGTTCAAACCTTTCGAAATAAATTCGTATGTAGAGTCTACCCTACATAGTCATATAAATAACTGATTTTCAGTGAGGGAACTTTTGAATAATATATGTAGGCTAATTAATCAAAGTGAATAAATATAGAAATAATTAATAAATTAATAAACCACCAGGACTTGTTAACCGGAGTATGGTAATTACACTGATTTTCTGAACAAAACACGGTTAACAATAACAATGCACAGCAAATATTTCGGTGACATCCATGACCTTCTTCGGACGCGAGGTTACTGTCAGTGAAACTGTGGAGTGAAACTGTCAGTAACCTCGCGTCCGAGGAAGGTGAAGGATGTCACCGAAATATTACGCAGCGGGTGAGTGCTGTGCATTGTTATTTTAACCGTGTTTTGTTCAGGAAATCAGTGTATTTAATTAATAAATATCAAGGATTCGATCCCCGGTGGAGGCACTTTAAACAAATAAAACAACCAATAGTAATAATAAGACCAAACCAACCCTGATGGCGCCAACGTCATCGACGAGCGATAAATGGCCATAACCAGAGATCGGTATTTATTTTTAAATAGCCAAACTCTGATACAACTCGTTGGACATGACCCACTTGCAATAGACGCCAGATAAACAAGGATAATGCCGAACAACTTCAAATTGATTCTGTGCCTCGTTGCTAGGTCGGCTCCAAAGTCACCGTTTACGGTTTACATACCTATTCAAACCCTCGATGAGAATTTTAAAATAATTGTGATATTGTCGCCTAACTAGGCAATAGGCATGTCACTGTTACCGACAGAGTTGGCTCGAAAGCTAAGCGCTTGACTCTGATTCGGGAGGTCCCGGGTTCGAATCCCGTCGAGACCGACAATCCTGACTGAAGTTTTTTCCCGATTAATGCGAATGCAAGGGAATGAGTCCTCTTTAAACAGCTCTCGGACATCCCTACACATTAATCCTATCCTCAACATACCTGGTCCTGAAGAGGGGCATATTGCATTCTATAACAGGTGTAGTTCCCGCGATAAAAAATATCGCTGTCTAACCATGTTGATTTGAGAGGCTTGTCCATTACCCTATTGGCCGATGGGGCAGTAAAAATACATTAAACTACAAGTATTGATGGTTATTGGTTTGTTTGGATAAAGGGTGCGTCAACCGTTAGGTCATAGCAACGAGGCACTTCATAAATTCAAAGTTGTTCTGAATCGACCTTGTTGATTCTGGCGAGTGTTAAATAAATAAAAAAAAAATTATTTAGAGTCTACCCACTCAGTTATATAACTGATTTTCAGTGGGGGACTTTAAATCAAAGCGACCAAGCCAACCCTGCAGGCCCCGACGCAATCGACGAGTGAGCGATAACCAACCAAAGATCGATAATTTTAATAGGAAATATAGCAATCAGTGGTATGGACAGTGCGAACACCCGCGAATCAACGCCAGAATCAACAAGGCCGATTCAGAACAACTCTGAAATTTATTATGTGCTTCGTTGCTAGGACGGCTCCAAAGTCACCGTTTACAAACTCCTAAGACAAGAACTGATGGACTTAAGTCCAAATCAGAAGTTAAAAAATTTCTGACTTTAGCGGGAATCGAACCCTGGACCTTCTGCATTGGAAGCAGATACGCTAACCACAAGACCAACGAGCCACACTGTCCATACCACTGATTGCTATATTTTCCTATTAAAAATATCGATCTTTGGTTGGTTATCGCTCACTCGTCGATTGCGTTGGGGCCTACATGGTTGGCTTGGTCGCTTTGGTTTACTGTCCCCGACTGAAAATCAGTTGTGTTACTGAGTGGGTAGACTCCATTGATATTAAACACCTATATTGTAGGCTAGATACGCAGTCTCCAATACCTCCGCACAGGCGCGAGCGTAGCAAATTGAAGAGTCAATCTGCCATCAACAAAATGGTGAATTCGCGTTTTAATTTATGCTTTTTTAATGCATTTAAGTATTTTACTGGATTGTTTGATATGGTTTTAGCTTGTGCAGCATGATATTGAACAAACAGAAACAATAAGAAGTTATTGCATAAGGGAATTTAGTAATCATTTGATGTTTAAGGCTAGTATGCTCACCTGTCAACCTGGCGGCAATCTTGAGAACTATTTGGGCTACAAATCGCACCCATTTAATTAACATGCATACAGGTCTTTCAAGATGGCTTCAAATTGTCACGGAAGTGGACCAATGACTGCTGATCTAGCCTACAATAGGTGTTTAATGTCAATGGTAGACTCTAAATACGGATTTATTTTATTTTATTGACATATTTATAGTGCGCCACTCTAACTCAGAAAAAATGTGATTTGATTTGATTTGATTGTCGTCTTTATTGATGGCGGGATTAAGGCCTGTTAAGCCTTCTCTTTCATCCAACCACTTTCTTATTACAACAAATCACGACATTACAGGATTACATAAAAAGATGATTTTTTTAAAATACTATGATCACACAAGTTAAATGTGCAATTTAAGAGCTAAAAATAATGTTAACATCATACTTAAATAACTAAAACAAACTAAATTATGAAATAATACATTAGGAGTAACATTATTGCAAAGTTAAAATTTTCTAGGGATATGGTAATGTTATGCAAATTGTGGCTTTAAATCATTTATGTAAATCTACAATCGCTTAAGAAAAATTCACTCATCCATTCACACAAAAGTACACAATTAATATGGCTTTAGCCATTGTGTGCAGAAATACAAGTGAGCAGGAGCAGGTTGTGGTGTGCATTACTCAATCATTGACAAAGGCTGTAGCGGCTGATGTTTATAGCTGCTAATTAATTATAGTGGGTAGGGGGGGGGGAGGTAGGGATCCATGTTGGCAAGGACCAGTTTTACGGGTAGGGAGATATAAAAGGGAGGGTTCTCACGTCGTGGTCGTCATCATCATTGTCATCGTTCGTGTTGTCTTGGTCGTCGTCGTGGAGGTCGTCAAGGGAAGGAGGAGAGGTCCCGGACGACGACCGCCAGAGCTGCCCTATTTACCAGCTGAAGTTTGCAAGATGGACTTTGTCTCTTTCCTCGTCTTTTACGATCAGCAGAGCCATGCTCTGGGCCGAATTCTATCTATATATTGATGGATTTAAATCCATATCAGAAGTTGAAAATATTCTGCCTGACCCGGGATTAAAACCCGGGACCTTCTGCATTGGAAGCATTGACTGAATACTGGACAAACGAGCCTCACAAAACACAAATTAAGAGCCTCCAAATCACTGTTATAAACGTAAACCGCGAACTTAACATCTCGTTAAATCAGACCGCTTCTAAACCGCGTATGTATAAACACAGAATACCTAGAACCAGTAGTTGCGGATAGCGGCTACACTGCGGTTACATGAAGGTACTCAGCTGAGCTTACGAGCGCTTGTTACAAGGTATTAACATTGAGGGGGGTAACGTATATATTAATGCAATTGTAATTCGTGGTGGTTTGTGGTGACACGAAAATAAACGAGAATATAGATGGATGGATATTTTTATTCACATAGACTAGTACAGTGTATAGTATAACTCTTCGCAGACAAAGTGAATAGTCTACAGCAGGGGTCGGCAACAGGCGGCCGGTAACTAATTTATGTCTAAGCACAAAAATTACTATTGATTTCTCCAGCATTCAATGCATAATGTTTATAATAATTTGAGTTATATGTCAGCCATTATATAATTTTACTAATAATAAATTGTTTACTGTCATGGTATCTACGTTCTTCGAGAGTTACCAAGCATTTTCAGATGTACATATTGGACTACTGTTACGCATACCTCGAGGAGGCATACCTAGAGAGGAGGTGACATCTCACGCCAGCTATAACACCAGACCCGGCTATAGAAATGGCAAATTAAAACTTATAATTTTGATATAAAAAGCTTTTATTTCAGTATATTGTGACGAACTTTGACGATTATAATGGCTTCGTTACGTCATAAAAACAACATTACAAATAAACTGCATGTTTTTGTGCCGACATCTTATTGTTGGGGGAAATTTCCTGATTTTGTTATATTTTGATTTTGCTTTAAGTAAAAAGTCATATTTATTATAGTCGAACGAAAAAAAACCACCCATGAAATTCCAGGATCCACCAGCTGTGGCACGTAATCTGTCAAGCAGCACCGTTAAAATGGCACCATGCTCAATCAAGTTGCCGACCCCTAGTCTATAGTGGTTAAGATTTATAAAAGTGATAATATTAATGATATACACAGTGTTTATGATAAATTAGAGTAGAAGTAAAATAATAACAATAGGCCCTACTAAATTAAGGTAAAAATGTACAAAACAAATAGTTATACCGGTACATTAATTAAGATCTCATAAAGAGAAAGAAAAGTTGGATATAAAGCAATAATTGATATATTGTGAAAAGAATAGCTGATGGCACAGGAAAGAGCAATGATGTACAGTTATAACGTGTTTAATATACATGCACAATCCAAGTAAGCGTGTAAGCGCATAGTGATTAGTAACATCATTTTGGCTAAGGGAACATTTGAAAAAAAAAGAAAACTTAAACAAAATCAGTGCCACTTTGTTGTGGTTAAACTCTAGATAATTTGTAAATAACAAACATTCCTTGCTTTAATTGGAAACACTGTTATAAAACTATTTTATTTGATCTAAATTGCGTTCGTCGATTTGTAATGAAACATGTTTTTACAGCGTAAAAGCTTTACAGGACAAAGTTCGTAATCTCAATTAAATTAGCAATGGGAACGCTATACGTTCGGTTCGAGCCGAAAACAGTGCGTTCGTACTTTTCGAACTTTGCCTACATTTGTCCTATCGATCATGTTTGTTTTTGTCTATATTCAGACGTCATAAATCGTTTTTTAAATTTAAAATTTTAGTTTCGTACAGTCACACAAAATTTTAAAACATCGACTACAAATTGCAATTTTTTCAACTTGGATAACTCATACGAAAAAAATTGTGACAAAGAAAAAATTTATATGCACGAGAAATAAGTATTTAGTTATCAACAGGCGGGAGAAAACAGAAAACAAAAAATGTTAATTTTACTTCATGTAATCCGAAAAGTACGAACTTCATTCTAGTCGCTAAGCATCCGCACCCTAGCCTCGAAGAAGGGAGGAGGGGAAACCCGGTACCGGCACGTAGCCTACTCCATTCGAAAAGTACCAAGGGGGACAACGGCTTTACGTCCCATCCGATAGGACAGTGTAATTTTTTGACAGTCATATAGGTTGCTCCACTAATCCGGACTGCCGAGCAGACGTCGAGGAGATCGAAGCCGTTACACTAGCTCACGATCTCTCCATCTGCTCTAACTAACGGTACGTGTGTCTCAGGGCAGAGCGCTCACCCACTCTACCCCTGACACCGAAGGTTGCTTAACTTTGGTGTTCTAGTGGGAACAGGCTAAACTATATTCAGCTGTTATTGGTGATATAAATGAAAATAAAAGAACAAAAGAGTTTGGAGTATAGCAGGGAATAGAGAAAGTAGGAAGGTCAAGCCAAGAAATAGGTGTATTGAACAAATGAAACGAAGAATAGAGGAGAGAGACGTGTCTTGGGTGTAGGTGGCATTAGCAAGAGGCATTAACTATTTCATTTATATTCTATTCTTAAAACAAGGTGTAATAGAAAATAAATTTTAAAAAAGTCGAATCATTGAACTATCATGTGCCACAGAGGAATTACTATTATTCATAAACTGTTTCAACTCCCCCCAGACGCATTGATGTGCACAAATATTCCTATTTAATATGGTTAAGTCTACTTTATAACAATCTTTTGCCATATAATAGGCCTAATTTAGATTTGCACAGTTGTGAAATTCATTACTTTCTAAATCCGCTCAAATAAATAACTGATAATTAACTTCACAAATATCTTCAGTCGCTCGTGCACGCACATTTATATTTACTCTTCATGTTCATGTTATTTTTTTGTCATATTTATGTAATTAATTTTAAATTTATTGTTTTGTAGAGATATGTAGTGTTTTGTAATCTAATGTTTGGTAAACTGCAGTTGTGGGATACTGTGTCCTGTTGTTATGTGTATGGCCACCAATGATATTTAACATCTATAGTAGGCTAGATTCCCAGTCATTGGTCCACTGGCGTGTTAATTGAGAAGCCATCTTGAAAAGGTCAGTTTGTATGTTAAAGGAAGTTGTAGCGATTTGTAGACAAAAATTTTTTTAACGTGCCGTCAGGTTGACAGGTGAGTACTAAATTCCTTCATGCAATAATTTATTATCGTTTCTGTTTGTGCATTTCCATGCTGCACAAGCTAAAACCATATCAAAACAATCGATGAAAATACTTAATCACATTTAAAACATAATGTCAAACATAAATTAAAACGCTAAATCGCCATCTTGAAAAGGTCAGATTAACGCTTCAATTTGCTACGCTTCAAGACTGGCGATCTAGCCTACTATAGATGTTAAATATCATTGGTAGCCACAAATAAACAAATAAATAATATATTATGTTACATTGTGCCAAGCATGGCTCCAACATAGTCCTAGAGAAGTAAGATATCGATTCTAAGTTTATCGTGTTGGTATTGAGGGCAGTGAGTTAGTTCTCGAAGAGAACGACGTAACTGAAAGAAAGCTTGCGAGTGTGTCGGCGGGGGGTGGGTGGGAGGTCTCCCGTGGGGCCGGCTTAATTGGACCCTGGGCTCCGGGGAAAGAATATGAAAAGGAAAAAAGAAATTTTAGAACAGGAAATTGTACAAAGTGTATTACGTTGGGCTTGTCTGGGTTGTCTAGATTCCAGACGACTTGTCAGTATCGTCCATGCTTTCCATGCTCGGAAAACCCTTGTAGTTAGTTACTGTTAAAGGGGCTTTTATCCCAAAATATTTTTTTTACCACATAATCTTAAGCAAACACTACACTAAAATGACCGTTTAAAAATAATTATCTTGTAACTGTGATTTTACACGATTTTTTTTAATGATCCAGAAAATAGCGAAAATTGGCGTTTTGGGAATTTTCTTGAGTCGGCTTTAACCTGCTTATTGTTAATTGCCCATAGATACTAGAACATCGTTACAATCTAAAATGTCCCTTTATAACATCGTGTCTTGAAACTGTGCACAAATATACTCTTAATAATAATAATAATAATAATAATAATAATAATAATAATAATAATAATAAAAATAAGATTAATAATAATAATAATAATAATAATAATAATAATAATAATAATAATAATAATAATAATAATAATAATAATATTAATAAGTTGTCTTTATTTCTCAAGGAAAAGGGCAAATGTTAAGCCTGAGGCTTCTCTTACAATTAACCTTAAACACGCAAAAATATGCATTCCAAAATCACACTCCTTCTTGGTAGTCATCATAATTATTTTGACCGAACCACTTGCATAAAGAATAAAACAAAATATAGAGGATTTACAGAATAGACTGTAGAGTAGGTTAAAATGGACAATTTTTTTGGGATCAAAATCCTCCAAGGTTACGGGGCATAAAGTTCGTCCACATGTTATTTCTTATGGGAGATTTTTGCCGGTGGGACCTAGCTCGAAAAATACCGTATCAAGTTTGACAAAAGAAAATCGGGTCATGGTGGACCCAATAATTTTTCTGTTAGTTTCGAAATTTATAACTAATTGGCTGAAATGAAATATATTTCTTGAGTTTAGCGTGTGAATACCCCTATAATTAATAATTCTCGTGTTTAAACGTTACTCTCGATATTAGACCATATTAGCTCATTCAGACCATAATTAAATTGGCACGAATTAGGATATTTTAAGCTAAAAATTAACATTCCGTGATTTTTTTTTATATTTTAAGTATTTTTTTTATTTTTCATTGTAATATTTAAGGAATTATGGGAAATTTTGGATTTCGAATAAAAGCAACGTTTGATGTTTAAATGTAAATTTAAAGTACATTTCTTAAACTAGATTTTTTTTCGGAATTTTTTGCATATTTTGGATTTTCTGTATCTCAAATACTGGCAAAACTAGTAATATTTTAAATTTCCGGGAAAAAACCAAAAACACTTTTTTTGACCGTTTTTACACATTTTAATTTTCAATCTTCTCTAAAAACGGTACTATTCGTCCTATCGCCATGAGGTAAAAAAAATGTGAATTTGAATTCCCCAATTTTTTTAAATTTTTTGTTGGCCAAATTGAAAAAAACTTTAAGTCTTATTTTTCAAAAATCAAAATTGTTATGTCCATTATAATGGACACGTGGTCTGAATGAGTTAGCACGTATTCGAGGTAATAAGGTACGAGTATTTGTAACTTACACTTTCTGTACCATTCTCAGCTATAAAACACAAGCGCGGATTATTACACTTTATCGAGTCAATTGTACAGCTATATCCACTTCTAACAACGCCAAGGCAACTAAAACTGTAGTGTAAGTTACGAACAACACAGAAAATATTAACCTCACCCATGAAAGTGACAATTATTAGTGACAAAAACAAAATTACAATATTTAAACAAACGATCAATACAACATGTACATGAATGTATTGTTAACGTGGATATACCGATCCACTTATGATGTTTTAATCTTCACAAGTATTTTTTGTTTATTTGGATAAGGGCGTGTCAACCGTTAGGACATAATGCGCCACTCTAGCCTAGAGGATATAGAAAGGAGGGGCCCATTCTGGTCAGAACCAGCCATGGGTAGGGGAGGGGGGGTTGTCATCGTCTTTGTCATCTTCCGTTGTGTCATTGTCATCGTCGTCGGGCAAGTCGTCAAGGGAAAGGGGGGTGTACCCGATGACGATTGCCAGAGCTCGCCTCTATAGTTTCGGGGAGTAACATACTCGTCGATTACTAGCTGATGTTCGCGAGGTAGACTTTTTCTCTTGAGTCGCCTTGTACGATTAGCAGAACCGTGCTCTGGGCTATTATACCCCGGGCCCAGACGGGGTTCAAAATAACTAGGAAAACGCTAAAGTCCCGTCGCGTTGTTGAGCGAGCACCGGTACGTGCAACAACGACCCAAGTACGACATTCCCATAATGTTACATACCAATAAGTCTTTAAGGTCTTGACCGATTTAGCTAAAAATTTGGTAAATAGGAGAGAATGTTGTTCTTATTGACCCTGCAAAATTTCATAACGATCGGAACATTTTTTTATTTTTTTATTTTATTTATTTATTTTTTATTTTTTATAACCAACGATCGGATTTTGTTCAAAAACTATACAGCAACCCGCCTAGGTGGTATGTACATGTGTGAAAAATTTCAGGTCGATCAGAGAAACGGTGCGACCTGTATCGAAGCAGTAACAGAAAAAAAACAGACATTCGAGCCATAAGAGTCAAGTGGAGACGCTCGCTACGCTCGCTCAAACAAGTATTTTATATACTTATTATTACGATTTTACATACGGTGATAAAGGAATCGCTAAAGTTAGCTCATCGATGGCGTCGGCGCCGACAGGGTTCACTTAGTCCGCATTAAACTTTATGTCATGAGTTGTGTGTCTCGGTGTGATAACTCTGAATATGAATTAATGTATTTTATGAATTTATTTTCATTTTAGTGGGGTCAATTGGTGAAGAAGCAGATGCAAGATGAAGATGAAGAAACGCTGAGCCCGGCAATCTTGATGCAAAACAGTTTAGTGTCCTAGATATCGGAGTGAAGAACACCACTCAACCGGAAATATTTGGAAATGAGTTTACATTAAATTTTTAAATTAAATAATTTTCAGGAATAATCAAAACCTTTTTTTTTGTAAAAATTTAAAAAGTTGTTATCACCACAAAACTTTAAACTTATAATTGTTTGGATGAGCGTAGCGAGCGAAGAGAAAATTCCATTTCACTACACTGGAGAAAAAATTCTGGAATGTTTTTTTTTCTGTTAGTATTTTTGTTAATACGATTTCGGCTAAACCGATTGCGATAAAATTTTCTGGAGGCCTTTGAGATCTCTGAACTTAGAACTGCCACGTTTTTTAGCGCAATCAAAAAATTATTTCTTGTTAAAATCGCAATTTTTCGATTTTTTTTTATTTTTAAAACATTTCTTCGGCTTAACACCTACTTGCTTTATTCGATTGTAATGATGTTTTCATAAAACCTTAATTTCATATATTCGTGTGAAATTTGAGCGCAATCGAAAAATTATTTCTCATGAAAATCGCAATTTTACGCTTTTTTCGTTATCAAAAATTTACGCTCATCCAACAACGCGCCTGAAAAAGCATTTGAGAAGCTTCCTCGTATTTATTTACGAGGAAATGAACGGACGAATCCATTGTACATGATAGCGCAAAGATAAATATATATATATTATATTTCTGTAATAAAATACCTCTAAACATGAAATTAGTCCAACTTGAAATTAAATGTCAATCTTTTGAATATAAATGGTCGCTATTTTAAAGGCCCGAACGACACAGCAAGACAAATTGAAACTTAATGTGAAAGGGTTCACCCTCATTAGCTACTCGACTACAAGAGATATTTCACATCAAAAAGTGATTAATATTTTCGACGGCTTAAGGCTTGACACACTCTAGTCTGTAAAGACGAGTATAATTAATGACTACCCACCCTATTTGATATTAATTTCAGCCAGAGTAATTCAATTGAAAAATAATTAATTCGAGAAATTTATCCGAGTTGAAACTTCTAAAAACATTAAAAAAACTTTTTGTTTGTTTTGAATGTAAAAAGAAGGTGCAAAATAAAATTCAAATGGAGGAGATTTATTACTTTCTTTAATTAAACTGTCGTTTACTGTTTTAATGCTACCGTTTACATTGCAGATACAGGAATTATTATTTATAAATAAGTTACACACGGTTTTTGAATCGTTGTATGTTAAATAGATTTTTGAATAAGTTTAATTAATGTGTAAAATAAAGGGAGAATACAATATAATTATTATAAATACCAAATATTCAATTAAAATGTATACACATCCAACACATAAGACCGCCTCCTGGCTAGAGAACTAGTTGATTCGGAAAGTGGATTTAAAGCATGTGGGCCTACCCTGATCGATTGGGCTCCAGAGAAAATATACTAATTTTAATTTTTTAAGAGAGTACCTATAGGACATGTGTTTTAGACAAATCGCTGTTCACTCGGCTGACTGCCAACAAAGGTGTTTGAAATTTTAACATTTGTCACTAAAGTGGAAATATAGGCTATACAATAGCACATTTCTAAATATTGTTTTGAAATATTAATAAAAAATAAATTCGTTTTCACTAATTTGGATTTTGTTAAAAAATCCTAAATTTACTGTGGATTTTTCCTGGACAAACTTTGACAAAACTTTGATTGCGACTTTATTGACAACTTTGCAATGTTTCATATACATTGGATGCTTCTTGCGCGTGCGAATAGCTATTTTCTAACAGCCAAGTATGTCCTATTCCGGCTTAAATTATTAATTGTAGCAAACAAAATATTACTTATTGAGGGGCCTAAGTAACATTTTTAAACCACAATCTCAAACTTTACTAGTTGTGAAGATGAAATGGAAATAATCCCATTGTAAGTATTGATATAATAATTTTTCTTGCAGTTAAACTGATTTTAAAAATTTTATTTTGTAAAGAAAAAAGTTATGTTCTTTATATTTTATACACAACTGAAGTGGGGAGAAAATCATTACCTTATAAATGTGATTAGGAAACAATATTTTATTTTTTAATTGCTGATGAAATCGATATTATTTTAATGGCAATATAAAAAATTATAATAATTAATCAGGGTACTATGTAACCGATATTTGCATAAACATTACATAATATGTTATTGAACGTTTTATTCATTCTGAAGTCAACTATATTAATTTTATTTAAAATGTTTACGAAATCGAATGTCAATAAATATTATAAACACAAGTTAATTGGTATAATATATTTACATTTTAGTTCATAATGCTTTATTAACAAGATTGTAAAGGTTAATTAAAACATGGAGTTTTCTAGTAAAAAGCTAAAATAAAGTATGGAATTAAAAACAGTTGACGGTAACAAAATTGACAAATAAGTTAGATTTAATACTACCGCACGTGAGTTTGAGTTAATCGTCAGTTTAAAATATTTAAATAAAAAAAACATTATTATATGAAAATCAATCCAGAAATTACAAAATCCATCTCATCCGGGTACCGACCTCGGATCTCACGATTGCCGTTCGACAATCGGTAGACCCGGTTTTTATACCCGGTTGAGATGAAATTTGTAATTTCTGGATTGATTTTCATACAACCAATGAGTGATTTCCGAAAGTAAATCGATTAGGGCTATTTGGTTGAATTTAGTTCTACCGTGCAATAATATTGATGCAACGATATTCTGAAAAGATGGATTTGAAATTAAATATATTTTTGGTGGAGGTGCCGGGTAGAATATAATATAATATTTAATAAATATGTTTTGTAAATAAATATGTTATTAAAAATAATACTTATATTCAAAATCCCAGTACGAGGTAATAGCAAAGATATTTTTGTTGATTGGTTATGCAAAAAGAAATTCGATTTGCCCTAATCTTACATTAAAATTATCAATTGCATAATTTTATGTCAAATATTATGAGAGTATTAAATCGGAAATAATGTGGATTTATCCCTATATGTGATAAAGATTTAAGTTTATTGTCACTTATTTTCTGAAATCTTTTGCAAGTAATAAAAAGCTAAGCTACTTCCTATCTTACATAAAGATTTAAGTAAATCATCGTTTCCTTTTTTTCTGAAATATTATGTAATTTTTAATCAATAATAAGATAACATTTTTTTGAGGTTGTTTTGCGCGGACATGGTATGTTTCTGTCAACGTTTCAAAGACAATTTGGTCTTTTTCTTAAGGACATAAAATATATGAAGTTTATGAATTTACTTTTGTTTCTTGTTCTTGTGTGTTCTCTATTGTTACTAAACGTCGACGGAAAAATATCATTACCACCGCTACAAACGTCCCGATAAATAAAAAATGTTATCAACGGGTAGCGAGACATTTAAAAGTATTATTTTAATAATAAGATAGTTTGTTCCAGCCCTACCTTACATTATAAAGTATCGTATTATCTGAAATATTAAGAAAATTAATATTTAGTTAGTTAAGTCCTGCCTTACATAGAGATTAAGTACATCAAATACCGTACATAATTATATTGATATCATATTGAGAAAACTTTAATTTAGTTAAAGTCCTGCCGTATATAAAGATTATGTTTATCGTATCTTATTACCTGAAATAATTTGTTTCATATCAGCACTTTGGCCTACACAAAGTTTACTTCAAAGTATTACGTAATCGTTTATTCAAACCCACCTTACATTAAGATTATGATCATCATTTTTTCAAATATCTTTTTAAATATAAAGCTAGTTTTATCCCTATAGGCCTATTACATTAAGATTAGTTAATTATATCATATTATCTGAAAGATTATGCAAGTATTAATTCAAAACTAATTTAGTTTTAGTCCTACCTTAGATATAGTTTAAGTCACTTGGCGCCCGTAATTTCACAAAGTATTATGACAACGTTAGTTTAGTCCCGGAAAGCGCGCACACGTCCGCGTCCGTGATCGCTCGTAGCGAGCTCGTGCGACCGTAGCTCTCGGTGGCCGGCCGACGAATGACGCACGACGACAAGGCGGCGCTAGGTTCACGCGACTGCAGCAACTCGACGGGCTGGGCCGCGACTAGGCGACGCTCGATTCACGTCGGTTAATTGACAGAAGCGACCTTGCGTTGTTTTCTATGTGAGGGTGGGGGTGGGGGGGGGATTTGTGATGCAGTTCACGTGTTGGCTATGATATAGGATGAATTCCAAAGCTATATAGGCCTACTTAGGGTGTGTCTGAAATGTATTTTGGCCTGCTAGCCTACTAGGGTCGGATTCATGTACTCTTTTACCCTGGGTAAACGTAAAGGGTGAGATATAAAATGGGTTTTCTTGTACAATTTCTGGAGGGGTAATTTCCAAAGATACAGATCAGAACAAACAAACAAACAAACAAACATTGTTACCTCTAGCTAGCTGACTGGTGGTGATTGGAACAAACATTGTTACCTCTCTAGCTGACTGGTGGTGATTGGTTAGCTAAAATTTATCTGCAGTTAGTCCTCTAGTTAAATAATTAGAAGGCTTCTCATTGGTGGTTGCGATAGTGATAACAAGTTACCTGGCAGTTAAATTTACTTCCTCTTTAACTGGACATTGAACTACCGAGAACGGGGTAAAGTGTTGAAAAACCCACCAAAGGGATATTTGAAAAATAATTATTTTATTCCAAATCACAGTTGTGTAGCAATGATTTAATTTTTTTTGTTTCATAAATTTGCAATTAAAAAATAGTAGTGGTTAATGGTGATGCCGGGTAGAACTGGCCCCTCCACCAAAATTTATATTTTTAATAATTTATTTTCAAAATCACAGTTGTGTAGCAATTGCATTTTAATAAGATAAATGTATTTAAAAAATTGTGTTCGGTAAAGTTGCCGGGTAGAGCTGGCCCCTCTACCAAAAGTGAATATTGAATGAATAAATTAGTTGTAAGAGTGGAAATCAATGTTCTATTAGTTAGCAGGGTTGTAATTAACCCCCATCTGTATGTTTGACGTCATATGGATTGCAATTTAAACTAGTTCTGAATCGACCTTGTTGATTCTAGCGTAGCGTTGATCCGCAGGTGTTCGCAACGTCCAGACCACTGATTGTTATATTTCCTATTAAAAATATCGATATTTGGTTGGTTATCGCTCATTCGTCGATTGCGTCGGGCATACAGGGTTGGATTGGTTGCTTTGGTTTACTGTCCCCCACTGAAAATCAGTTTTATGACTGGGTGGCTAGACTCTTAATACGAATGTATGTATTTATTTATTTAAACAATAGGGGTGGTTTTCTGTTAGCCTCGCAATCAGAGCTTTTTATTATACGTATTTAATTAGAAATCGTTAGGGAGGTCGAATGGTAGCTTGGTAAGCTTATTCTAATCATGCTTGGTCTAGATAAGTAAGAATCTTCGACAAGGAATTTTACCAGTCACGTTGGTGGATGAGCGTATTTGGTGCATTGAGCTATAATTTATATTATTTTTTGATGAATTTAGTTTTGCTTTTGTTTTGTTACGTCAAGTTTGTGTGAAGCATAGTACACAGTTGATGTCAAGACGTACGGTAATTTTTCGTATTGCCGAGTACTGTGTTTCAATGGGTAAGGTAAGGTGTAAGGTGTAACCTTGTCATAACAAATTGCCCAGAATCCAATTCTTACACCTCCATACAAACTCTATGCATAACATTGCAATTCAACAATTACTAGGCCGCTTCGCAAACGCTTTTTCCCAGTCGCGTTGATGGATGAGCTTTTTTGGAATATTTCTGTCCAAAGATTACTACGTTTTTAGTATAAGTGGGATCTTATTACTTTTTCAAGTTCCATTACAAAATAATTTTTATAAAGAAGTATTAATTGCTTTGGTAATACCAATCAACAATTGAATGAAAAATATCTCAAAACCCAAAGACATGGCTTTTTGTAGGTGATTGTTGTCAAGTTTCTATAGTTACTTGTTAATTACACCTGTAAAAGGCTTATATTCATACCTTCGTTTCTATGAATTCTGGCTAACCTTTTTTTGACCGTTTGTTTCAAAAGGCACTACATCACCATTACCATAATGTCCATGTAAAATATCAACGGTATAGCCACACGCGTTTGGTCAGAATCGGCCAAAAAATTACGAAAATATTGCATTAAAAATCGGGGAAAATCGTAAAAGCACGATTTATATGAAAAATATTTCTTCGATTGTCCCCAAAATCATAAAACATCTAAATCCAGTGAATAAAAACGTTGCCATAGTTCCATCAAGATCGGAGTAGCCATTTTCCCGGTCGCGAGCTAAATATCACGAAAATATCACATTCAAAATCGAAATAAATCGTAAAAGTACAATATTTAAAATAAATATTTCTTCGATTGTACCAAAAATCTCGGCAGATCTAGTTTCACAAATTTCTAAGGTCCCCTCCAATTTTCAACAAGATCGCATATGCCGTTTGCCCGGTAGAGCGCAAACAAATAGAGACAAAAATACAAACAAAAAAACACCCGAGCAATTTTTTTTGGGGGGCTTAGTATTAGTAGTTTTAGGGCGCTTCAACGGCAAAGATTAGACAAAGCAACACGATTGCTTCTACGTTTATTTGGGTTAAGGGCGCGTCAACCGTTAGGTCTTAACGGGTCAGTCTAGACAAAAATAACATTTTATTACAGCGATTACAGAAGAAGTATGTTCCATCGATGCCTTACAATACATTACACAACTAAGGTTTCAGATTTCGAAGATTCCTTAAAAAAATGAAGCACACGTATAGCTGGTATACTGAGCGAAGCAGTGCTAGGAAAATCGTGTGGAAGTGCGATTTAAAAAATCGCTCTAAAAAACGTGTCAGGTTTAGGTTAAAGAGATTCCAAAGGACCAATGAAAGTTTCATAAAGGTTTGAGTAGCTGTTTTCTAGCAGCTAGAACAAACAAACAGCTAAAGATTCAAAGAGGGGTCGTTGAGCTTGGCCCAACTAAAATGCGCGCGCTCAGGTATTGACGATAATTGCAGCAGAACGGTTAGATATATCATTGACAAATTTTTTAAAAATGTTTATAGAGTTGCTTATATCCACACTTGGTTGCCAGGAATAAGTCTGAAAAAATCATTGCAAGAAGTAAGACCAAAACTGAAAAAAAAATTTAAAAAAATGGAAAACCCACCAAACCGTTCATCTTACGATTATATCAAATAAACTTGCGCGTTCACATTGATTTAAACGTACTTATTTAGTATAAACATTTTGGAAAATAATGTGTGCACTTGGAATAAAAGTTCTGGAGGTTTTACGATTTTTTTTTCAAAACCGATGAAATAATCGAAATACGCGTAATGATTTTCATAGATTGATCCGTTATCAACGTTGTTGGGAAATGTGATGCCGATGGTCCGCGCCAGCCTCAGCGACGCCTCTTAAATGAACGAAAAAAATTAAAATAAAACAAAAAAAACACGATGTATTTTTCTCAGGAAAGTCAAATAATTTGAACTTTTCGCTACATTCTTCCGAAAGTAAACATATTGTGAATCTTTATTGTGTGTCGAAATAAACATGGAATTTTAATTTTTCAATATAATAAATAAATAAATAAATAAATAAATAAAATTAATAAATAAATAAGTTCGTATTTTGAGTCTACTCACTCAGTCATACAATTTATTTTTAGTGGGAGACAGTAAACCAAAGCGACCAAGTCAACACTGTAGGCCCGACGCAATCGACGAGTGAGCGATAACCAACCAAAGATCGATATTAACAATAAATTCTCGTCAATACGAATTGAAATGCGATACTGCGAAATACATCGCTAAAACACATGCAAAGCTAAAGCAGACTAGTTTGTTTTTAGGGTAGGACCGTTCACTGTGGTATTAAATTATAGGAGCCCATTACAGTAGCAACGTTTCGTGCTAGAAGTGGCGGTAAAAACCGTTACAGCAAATCACCAAAATACCAAAGATAAGCATTGAAGCGTAACGTGACTTTCGCTCTAATGGTTTGTTATGTATTCCGGACACGAAGGTATTGCAAGTACATGTAGCAATACAAGTAGGGTGAATACACAGTATAGGTTATGTGGGAGGAAAGGTTTTTGGGGAGAACGCAAGTTAATGTCGACAAAAAGGATCTATGTTTTGTATAGATTAGAATAAACTGTTCTTATGTAGAATAACTTGGGATTAACGTATAAAATCTGTTGGATATATTAATGTTGATAATATGAAAAATGTTAAAACAATAAAATACATTCAATGCGGCAAAATGTGCTGAGTCTACGATAATATTCCGGACTTTGAAATATAATAACATTTTAAAAAGAGTGTTGATTAAAAATTCCATAAAAATTCCATTAAATTGTAAAATAAAATAAGGTAAAATTTATAACCATTTTCTTAGTAATAAACTATGAAATAATAATTGGCCATTTTGAAAAAAGTAGGACTATTACTGCATAGCTGTGTGAACAGATCAAGACAATTACAAAAGGGAAGTATTAAAATACTAATTTCGATGAACTCTTTATTAGTTAGTATGACCTAATCGAGATTTTTAATCACCTAATCATAATCATTCAACTGCGCTATACATCTATTATAGTGTTCGCCATTTCTTAACGTACATCTGCCCATCTGACAATTCTTTCAAATCTAATCTTAAGGCTGTGTGTTCACCAAAAACCAAAATCCAAAATATACATAAATTAGTGGCTATAGGGTATGATCATTAATCACAGTCTTTTGAAAAGATCAAAATATTTTTTTTTGATTTTTTTGGTCGATGCATTTTTCCTCTATTAACTACTTTTTTGAACGATATTGGTGCTTAGTTTTTCCAAATGTATACCATTTGGATGGCTGATATTTTTATTGTAGTTTACACTCATCTTTGACGAATAGAATGTGGTATTTTGAAAGGTGTCTCTTCAATACCTTACATCTTTGCAGTGTTTTATATTTTCCGGTACTTTTGTCGTATTTGTACCGTCAAAAGAAAAAAAGAGAGATCTTAAGATACGAAAGCTATGCATTTCAAAATATCCCATTCGATAGTCAAAGATGAGTGTAAGTTACAAAATAAATATCAGCCATCCAAAAAGTATACTTTTGGAAAGACTTAGCACCAAAAATCGTAAAAAAAGAAGCAATAGAGGAGAAATGCATCGACCAAAAAAAATCAAAAAAATATTTTTGAACTTTCAAAGACTGAGATTAATAATCATACTCTATAACTTCTGTTTTATGCATATTTTGGATTTTGGTTTTGGTGAACGCACAGCCTTAAGTCTTTCCTGCTTAGAAACTGTGTTTTACTCATTTCATGAGTTCCTATCTGACGGCTCTCCCAAATAAATTACTTTGTTGATTGTCATTAATATCAATAATTACAATGTATTAACTATTATTGAGCTCATCATTTGTAAATGAAATTGCATTTTTTATGTTTCATATGTATTCCTACATGTATTTATGTACTATCTATAACATTTGTTAACCTTAATCTTATAAATAAATAAATACATTTTATTTAGAGTCTACCCACTCAGTTATGTAACTGATTTTCAGTGGAGGACTTTAAATCAAAGCGACCAAGCCAACCCTTGCCAGGCCCCGACGCAATCAACGAGTGAGCGATAACCAACCAAAGATCAATATTTTTAATTGGAAATATGACAATCAGTGGTATGGACAGTGCGAACACCCGCGAATCAACGCCAGAATCAACAAGGCCGATTCAGAACAACTCTGAAATTTATATGTGCTTCGTTGCTAGGACGGCTCCAAAGTCACCGTTTACAAACTCCTAAGACAAGAACTGATGTAATGAAGTTCAAATCAGAAGTTAAAAAACTTCTGACTTTAGCGGGAATCGAACCCTGGACCTTCTGCATTGGAAGCAGATACGCTAACAACAAGACCAACCAACCATTTCACTCCACCTATCTCTCACTCTCTCTAGAGAATAGGCGGAAGTGTTATACTTCTATTCTGTATTAGTCAAATGAATAAAATTACTTACTTACTTACTTACATTCTTTCTGGCCTGAGACACGTGTATACCGCTGGTTAGAGCAAACGGAGGGTTCGAGAGCTAGTGTTACGGCTTCGTTCTCCTCGACGTCTGTTCGGCAGTCCGGGTTAATAGAGAAACATGACTTCAAGGACCCTTGGCACGTTTCGGAAAAAGTAGGCTACGTGCCAGTACTGATATCTCCTCCTCCCTTCTGTTCATACTTCATCCTCATCTATCACCACTCATCGTCTCGAATATTCTTAGTGCAATAACATGATTCGTTAAGTAATACCAAATCAATCAAATTCAAACCAAGTTTATAATTATTACTCCCTTTCAACAAGAATAAACCACTGACATTGGCTGGCTCATCGATAAAGCATTTATGCCTTAGTCTGATCCGGGAGGTAGCGGGTTCGAGTCTCCCCACTGGACATTTTCACTGAAAGTTTTTCCCGGGGTTTTCTTCAGTCGTTATGGCAAATGCAGAGATTGAGTCATCTACAACAGTCCTCGAACATTCCTTTCCAAACTACCCTAAACTTAAGTAAGCTAGTTTGGCACTTGAGTCATAATTCGTGTACATTTTTTATTCAGTTTTAAGCAGAGAGTTAGGGGTGGGATGGAGGAAAAAAACATATTCCTATAAAATTCCTATAGTAAAACAAAAATACAAAACAAACAAACAAACAAAATAACTAAAAAACAAACTATCAAACTAACAAACAATCAAACAAACATTTGCTTATTGGTTGGGGATAGCACAGGGTTATGGGATCAGGGTTACGGGTTAGTGGTTAAAGGGACAATTACCCTCCAATTATTTTTTTACCACATAATCTATAGCATAATACTACACAATAAAGAGCGTTTAAAAATTATATTTTGTAACTGTGATTTAACAATAAATAATATACGTCATAGTCGCCTACTATAAAACCAAAGTTTTAACCTTGATTTTATAGGCGACTATACATATTTAAATATGTGTTAGATTTAAGGCTTTCGCAGTACATGATATGAAAATATGTGTTTTGAGGTAAAACTGAAACGTCGGAAAGAAAATATTATTTTATTAAATAATCACACGCAGTTTTACCTCAAAACATATATTTTCATATATATATCTGGAGCCACAAACAAGACCTACCCCATTAGAGGCCATCACAACTGTGCCTCCACTGACGTTATCTACCAGCTCAAGTGTAACCTGTGTCCAGCTGAATACATTGGCCTAACGAGTAACCTTCTTAGCAACAGAATGGCTGGCCATAGGTGTGACACAGACACCCACAAGAAGCCGAAACCTGTACCCACTCACGCAGGAACCCATGACCTTTGGTTCAACGATTGCTACACTACACGAGTAGTTCGATCGCTCCCGGGCGCAACCGACGCAGAGTTAAGGTCCATGGAGCTCGCTCATCAATGGATTACTAAATCTCGCAACAAACCTAGCTTAAACCTACGCTAAACTCACACAATCACACATTCGTACACACTCACATACACTCACACACTCACACACTCGCTCATACACTCATTCACTCACTCACACTCACACACTCACTCAATCACTCATTTACTCACTCACTCACTCACTCGGTCACTCACTGACTCACCGACTCACTGACTCACTCATTGCCTCACTCACTCACTCACTCACTGTCTCACTCACTCACTCGCTCACTCACAACACACACACACACACACTCACACTCACGAACACACTCATGTGCACGTATTGGAGACCCTCTAGCCACCCTCCACCCCCACTTCTTCTTCTTCCAACCCCCCCCCCCCCCCACCACTACTCTAACCTCTCCTGGTCAACAGCTTCGTAGACCAGAACGACCGAAGAAGGCAAGGCCGAAACGTCTCGTGACTATTTAGTGATTAGTTTGTGTATATTTTTATCTGTGTTCAACTATGGCAGCCACCTCTACATCTCAGGTAAGCTGTTGACTCCTATCTCTATCCACGTTGATTATACCTAGCCTGTTGGCAACTACCTATTATTATTATTATTATTATATATACATACATATATATATATAATATATATATATATATATATATATATAATATATATATAGCTCTATATGTTTTACCTTGGCTTTATAGTAGGCGACTATTACGCTGTTATGTTAGTACTTTAGATAGAAATTAGGTGTAGTCACTTTTTTAATTTCTATCTAAAGTACTAACATATTATATAAAATATGTTTAACCTTGATATTATAGAAGGCGACTGACACTGATATGTAAGGACTTTAGACAGAAATTAAAAAAGTGTCTACACCAGGAATCGAACCCGCTAAGCCAAGGTCCCGGCTTCGATCCCCGGTGAAGTCACTTTTTTTAATTTCTGTCTAAAGTACTTATATATATAATTTTATCATGGAATTTGAGAGAATTGGCGTTCTGTGGAATCATATTATATTGGGTTTAACCTGTTAATTTCTGGTTCCACATAGATACAAGAGCATCGGTCCAATCTCAAATGGTCCTTTAAACCACCGTGTCAATAAACTGAGCACAAATATACACTCAAACACGCAAAAATATGCTTTCAAAAATCACAGTCCTACTTGGTAATCAGCACATTTTGACCGAGCCACTTGTTTGTTGATTTATGCATCTATGTTAGTAGATTTATTTAGTTGTCCTATGTAAATCAGTTTTTTAACTGAATAGGATAAACGTTAAATAATTTAAAAAAAAAGAATATAGCGGATTTACATAAAATGATGCGAGTACGTCAATAGTGGCCAATTTTTTTGGATCAAAATCCTCGAAGGTCACGTGCATAAAGATCGTCCCCATGTCAAGTTATTTTTGTCTCCGTCACGATGGACCCAATAATTTTTCTGATACTTTATAAATTCATAATCAGTTAGACTAGTGTAGTATACTTTACAGAGGGTTTCCTAAAAAAAGTTCTTAAACACACCGCGAACGAGTCTCAGATTCAAATCTCCCGCGCTCGTGCATCTCCGCCTCTACTCGGTTGCCGCAACGCCGTGAATCCAGGGACTCCCTCCCTAACGCATGCGCAGTGCGCTCTGAATCGATGCAGCCTAGCACGCAGGCAGGCAGCCGGCAGCGACCAAGATATGCACACCATCCGAGGTTTGAATTCGTTACGCAAATATTGGTCTCGACGCGTTGAGGAGCGGGGTTGGGGGGGTATGGGGGGGAGGGGGTTGTCTTGGAAGTTTCGGGGCATACGTGAGTGAGTGGCGTTTTCTTAAAGTTTAAGCGACTGGAGTGGAATTATGAGCTCTTATCCAGATGAAAGACAACAGAGGGGAACAAACATGATCTCTCGGGGTGGGAATTTCATGTTTATCATTTACTAAAAGAAAACAGACAAGTCTTGAAAACCCTTCTTGACTAACCATACCAATCATGCAAATAACGAAAGAACACATATTTTAATTGAAATACAATTGAGATAATATACTAAGATCTAAACGCCTAAATCGACCAATGTGAGAAAATGTCAACACGATCTCTATCTACCTTTCGCTTTTCCCTCATGAATGTCTGCTATTACGATTTTATAGATTATTTTGACCTATTTGAGAGGAGAAAGCTCTCGCTCATGGTTTATAAAAAAATATAGTGTAGACGCAGTTTACTCTATAAATTCATGTTTAATTCTTATTTATAATATTTTCTGGTGTTATTATTTTATTCTTGCCGTTGTCTTCACAGCAGATTAAATTATTTTTGTAAATAAGATTTAAATGTCAATGACGAACAAATAATAATGAAATGATGAAATTGTATATAATGAAACAAGTATTTTTTGTATTATCATTGAATTCTATTGTATGTTTGTTAAGTGGTAAGATAAGAGAAAAGCCCCATGGCTTAATCTTGCCAGCATTAATAAAACTTTGATCGATCAATCAAATCAATCAATCAATCCCAATCTCCCCTTGAAATAAATGATAACAACTATAATAATAAGTATATATCATAGTTAAATAATGATTTTGAACTAAAAGTTTAATTCAATATATTCATTTCAATATATTTTTGATGATTTAGAGAAATAATAAGAGAGATGATTACTTTAAATCATAGTCAAGTACCTAAAAAGGAAATGATTGTTAATAATATGTAGCATTATTTAATTAAGTCATTAAAAGTAGATTTTAATTGAATACAACAATGGTGGAGAGTGGCACAAGTGACCCCGTACGCAGACGACCTAGATGATTAACGGTGGTTGTGCCCAGTTAATAATGTGACGTCATCATGATGTTGATTGATGGTGGTTGAACACAGAATTGCGTCCACGATCTGTGAGTAGAGAGGCAGGGGATTCACGCCAGACCGGGCTCACGTAGTTAGTGTGGATGTAGGCCTACGTGTGGGTTGAATTTCTTTAATAGTGCACACAGTCTTTGAGCTACAATACTCGTGTTGTTTTCACAAAGAATAACAAGGTTTCGTAGAGAATCAGTCCAAGGAAAATAATATAGAATCTAGCTTTAAACAAAACTTTATCTAATGTTGAATGAATAAAATGTCCTCTTTTCTAAATCAGTTTCAGCAAAAAATCAGCCAAAAAAATGACAAAAATACAGAAGATAAAATATAAGTAGGCCTACATACAAAAATAATATTATGAGAAAGTTAAAAGACAAAAAAGTGTAAAGAAAAAAGTAATATTGTTCGTTGTACGAAAAATAGTTTTTCGTATAAAATCAGAAATTAATGAATTTTTTTTAAATGTTATTAATTAAACAACAAATCAAAAGTAAATAACACAAGTAAAAAGTAAAAATATAAAATTGAAAGTACTAATGATTTTGAAAAACTTTAATGTTTATACGGATCCTTCTATGAATACAGTGGCATTTCATATTTACTCTTTGAAGGACAGGGTTCGCTAGAGATTGTTGTAGAACTGCATAATCTTATTCAGACAAGTATATCGTAAGATTTTAATTCGGCATTTAAAAAACACAACAAACAGATACAAATTGCATCTTCTTCTAAGTTCATTACAAGACATTTTGAAGGGACATGTTCCGCTTTGTAGGACTCGGTCCCTTGTTATTCTCATTAACTAGGAAAACGCTTAAGTCCCGCCGCGTTGTTGGATGAGCGTAATTGGTGCATTGAGCTGCCATGTGTTATGCGGATTTTCTGTTGTTCTGTGAAAAAATCATTGCTTAGTTGAAGATTTTTTTTAAATTAATTTAAATTAAATAAAAAATATACTTTAATTTTTAATTTTTCTAATTAATCGTAATTTGAAAAAAGAAAAAAATCGTAAAATTGCGGTTTTTATAAAAAATAATTATTCGATTGCGCTCAAATTTCACACGAATATATTAATTCATGAAATTAAGGTTTTGTGAAAAAATTATTACAATCGGTTCAAGCATGTAGGTGTTATAAGTCAAAGAATTGTTTTAAAAAAGAAAAAAACCCGTAAAATTTCGATTTTCATGAGAAATAATTTTTCAATTGCGCTCAAATTTCACACGGATATCTTAATTCATAAAATTGTGGTTCTGTGAAAAACTCATTAAAATCGTACAAAGAATGTAGGTGTTATAAGTCGAAGAAATTTTTAAAAAATCGAAAAAAATCGTAAAATTGCTTTTTTCATGAGAAATAATTTTTCGATTGCGCTCAAAAACGTGGCAGTTCTAAGTTCAGAGATTTCGAAGGTCTCCAGAAAATTTCATTGCAATTGGAGTATCGGTTTAGCCGGAATCGTGCTGACAAACACACAATAATACAGAAAAAAAAAGAAAAAAAAAAACATCCCGGATTTTTTTCTCCAGTGTAGTGAAATGGAATCTTCGCTTCGCTCGCTACGCTCGCTACGCTCATCCAACTACTGGAGAAAACATTTGACAAAACATTCAGTCAGGTTTTCCGAGGTGGGTATCGAACTCGGAACCTACTGATTGGATGAGCGTAGCGAGCGAAGCGAAGATTCCATTTCACTACACTGGAGAAAAAAAATCTGGAATGGTTTTCTTTGTTTGGTATTTTTGTGTGTCTGTTAAGCACGATTCCGGCTCAACCGATACTCCAATTGCACTAAAATTTTGAGGAGGCCTTCGAAATCACCGAACTTAGAACTGCCACTTTTTTGAGCCCAATCGAAACATTATTTTTCATAAAAATCTCAATTTTACCATTTTTTGCGATTTTTAAAAACTTACTTCGACTTACAACATCTACATGCTTTATCCGATTGTAATGTATTTTCACAGACCCTAAAATTTACGAATTTATATATTCGTGTGAAATTTGAGCGCAATCAAAAAATTATTTGTTATAAAAATCGCAATTTTACGATTTTTTTCGATTTTAAAACATTTCTTCGACTTATCACACCTACATGCTTTATACGATTGTAATAATTTTTTCACAGAAACTTAACATAATGAATTGATATATTGGTGTGAAATTTGAGCGCAATCCAAAAATAATTTCTCATGAAAATCGCAATTTTACGCTTTTTTCGCTTGAAAAAAATTACGCTCATCCAACAACGCGAAAAAGCGTTTGCAAAGATTCCTAGTTGTAAAAACAAGATCAAAAATTATTCTTTTCTATTGCATCCTATCCAATTCAATCCAATCCTATCTTATTGGATGAGCGTAGCGAGCGAAGCGAAGATTCCATTTTACTACACTGGAGAAAAAATCCGGAATGTTTTTTTTCTTTCTTTTTTTTTTTCTGTATTTTTGTGTGTTTGTGAGCACTATTCCGGCTGAACCGATACTCCAATTACAATTAATGACATTTTCTGGAGGCTTTCGAAATCTCTAAACTTAGAACTGCCACATTTTTGAGCGCAATCGGAAAATTATTTTTCATGAAAATCGCAATTTTACGATTTTTTTTATTTTTAAAAAATTTCTTCGACTTATAACACATACATGCTTTATTTGATTTTAATGATTTTTCACAGAACCTTTATTTTATGAATTAAGATATTCGTGTGAAATTTGAGCGCAATCAAAAAATTATTTGTTATGAATATCGAAATTTTACGTTTTTTTCATTTTTTAAACAGTTTTTTGACTTACACCTACATTAACACCTACATGCTTTATCCTATTGTAATGATTTTTTTACAGAATTTTAATTTTACGAATTAATATATTTGTGTTAAATTTGAGCTCAATCGAATAATTATTTCTTATGAAAATTGCAATTTTACGCTTTTTTCGCTTGAAAAAAATTACGCTCATCCAACAACGCGAAAAAGCGTTTGCAAAGATTCCTAGTTGTAAAAACAAGATCAAAAATTATTCTTTTCTATTGCAACCTATCCAATTCAATCCAATCCTATCTTATCAAATAGAATCAAATCAAATCCTATCCTTAGATCCGACGAGAATTGAGCGTATCAATACCAAGACACAACGGCCAACCCGTTTCTTTACACTATCAGCTCGAAAACAATTACTATAATCCCGGTATTTTTCCTCCCATTTCGCCGTACGGGCTGCATGTTTACGTCCGCGTCGTGAGGGGTGGAGAGGGTAGCGGGGGAGGGGGGTGGGAGGGTGTAAAGACGCCGACGGGAGATCCATAATGCATTAGGACGGTGTTATGCATGAGAATTATAGCAAGACCTAGGCGCGAGAACTTGCTTCGATTTCCGATAGGAGCAATCTCGCGGGAACAGATGACGTCATAGTCATTCACAGCGTCGTCGGAGCTCGAAGTGGTTCACAATCACATGCCGTCACTGATGTCCATCAGTGTGACCTTATCTAATATTACAAAACCACCCACTGAAGTATAACCTGGGTTACTTACTTGAAATTGTTTCGATATATCGGAGACTCCGTCTTCTTTCTCTGGGTCGTCGTTGGGGAACTTTCCCCTTCCCTTTGACTAACTCCCCGACGGCGACGACAATGACAACACAGATGAAGACGACCACGACCTGGGGGAACCCCTGCCCTCCCCATACGCTTGTGGCTGGTTCTGACCAGCGCAGGCCTGTCCACCCCTTGTCCTCCCGCGTCATCCCTTACGTCCCTCCCTTCGTCTCGATAAGCCAAGTTGCATATCAATCAATCGATCTTCTTCTTCAGGTAACCTCCATGGCCGACTGACTCGTAGACCTCGTCTGGCTGACAGGGAGGGAAACGCCACGACATCTTACTATACTTACTTACTTACTACTTACTATACTCGAGCCTGAATAATTATAGAAACAAAATAGAATTGAATATTTTATTAATGTACAATACAATGGGTGTAATTCAATTATCATGAATTTTACATATGAAATACTGTACACATCAAAGAAAGGTAAAAGTAAAATAACCTTTGAGCCAAAATACCAATGACATCTGGGAGAAATATTTTTGGCTTGAGTACGATTAGAAAACGGATAAGTTCCTTAAGCAGGAATAGATTGTAGGATAAGTATGATTATGAAGTAGGACTGTCAACCATAATTTGCAACTTGCTTCATAGAAGACAATCCGTGTCACCACGGACCACCATTTGTTCGTTTACAAATCACCAGTCGTCTTCTTCAGATGTCAGATAGTCTATCTGCAGCTCCGGCATGAGGGTCTTTATTTGCGCAAAGTCTCCATGAGTATCAGATGGGATTAACAAGCTCCTCAGACCAGGCAGGCACTGTGATATAAGCAGAATTACCTCTTTAGTGATCTCGTCATAGTCATACAGCTTCAAATGACGAAGCTTCGAGCATCCCTCAATGACGCTTCTCAATCCACTCATGGTTCCAGCTTGTTCTGGTACTCCTGCATCTAGAGCGAGTGTCTCCAGGTTCTTGAGGTGCTGGCCGATAGCCGCTACCGCCAAGTCTGTGGCGTTGCTGCCCTCCAGGTCCAGCGACACGAGGTTCTTCCAGCCAATGGATGAAAAGAGCTGTATCCACGTCGCCTCGGGCAAGAAGCAACCATTGAGCCTCAGATGACGCAGGGTGGGTATCGAGCTGATGGTCAGCAGACCCTCATGGTCTAAGATATTCCAAGGTGACACAATGTCCAACGTCTCCAGGCGTTCACACTTCTTCAGCGCGGCGAAAGCATCTCGTGACCAGCTAACGCCACCACTTAGACTTATCGAGCGCAGGGTCTTACAGAAACGTTTACACACAGCTGCGATATTGTCGTCTTTGTCGGGTATGTTGCAGCAAATTTTAAGTTCCTCTATATCGAGGCTACTGTTAGCAAGGTGCCCCATTATCTTTGAACTCATATCGGCATAATTAATATGCAGAGTTTTCAAGTGGGGCAGAATTGTGCAAAGATTTTTGGAGAACTTATTGCCTCGCACGATGTATCCGGAAAGTTTCAGAATCTCCAGCTCAGTACAATTTTCTATGATTTTATTCATCCCCCGTGCGAGAATGAAGCGAACTGGACCTTTTCTCTCTAAGACTAAAGCACGAATCTTTTGGTTGTGTTTAGAGACAACTGTTACGATTTCGTTCATGTCATCCCAGTCCACCAATGTGAGTGACTTGAGCAATGGTGCATCCTTGAGAATCTTAATGACCGTCTCTTTACTCACCACTCCTTCTATAAATTTAAGATCTCTGTGTAGTAACGGTTTTCCACATAGATCCTCCCAGTTCCCACATACCCTTGAGACTTTCTCGCACAGATAAGCGGGGCTGAGGAAGGAAAACACGTGTAGGAGAACCTCTCGAGGGAGGCTTTCAACGGTAGCCACTGAATTCATATCGTTAAACTTCAAATTTTCAAGATCTTAGATGCAAATCGATGCTTGATGTTGATTCTGAAAAGATAAACGACACATATGGTGAGTTTATTACAATTACTATTAAGTCACTGAGCATATTAACATTTCTGGCAGGTTGCCGTTTTGCTTATATTACATTTCTTTCATTGAAGTCTCTAGCTATTTACAAAAATGCCTGGACAACGAACTAAGTTGGCAACCCTGAGCCAGAGCATTTCAGCGAGATTATCGCTGTCTCCTAGCCCGTCTGCTTTCGCAGGCCACTTAGCAGCAGTAAAGCTCGACCCTGTTGTCTCCCCCACCCCCTCCTCTACCAACTACCCCTCAACGGAAGCTATTCTCAAGAATCGTCGCCTCGCGGGCAATCAAAGATCGCTGTCGGTCATTCACCTCAACGCGTCATCCCTTATGTCGTACTGCCTCGAACTTAAACGGTAGTAGAGGAAAGTAGACCCCATGATATTCTCATCAGCGAGTCTTGGCTAAAACCTACCCTAAATTCTAGTCTAGTTATGTTAGATGGCTATAAGCTCGTGAGAAACGATCGCACGAAGCGACGTGGGCGTGGGGTGGCCGCATACATAAGTGACGGTGTTAAGTACAAAGTATTGTCCAAGTACCCCACTGCGTATTGTTTTCGTCCAGAGTTAATAATTTTCGAAATTAACATTTTAACTCAATCAGTTCTCCTAGCTATTGTCAATTGCCCTCCAAAAATAGGTTTTCTGGCCGACTTTGATACCTCTCTCCTACAGTTTATTCCCCATTACGAGCACGTGATAATTATAGACGACTTCAACACCAATCTTTAATCGATTCGACACACAGACACAAAACAATTGACCACAATTTTCGAAACTTGCAATCTTTAAGTAGTACTACTTCAACCGACACACCACACGTCCACTTCACATACGTGGATAGGTTTAATGAGACTTCAAACCGAGAAAGAGTGCTTAACCACGGCCAGCTCTATGTACCCGGAATATGATCACATACCCTCATATATTTACAATATTCTAATCGCGTACCAAAGCACAAACCTAAATTATTTTCTAGACGTGCGCTACAATGGATATATTATTCACTGTCATAAACTTGGGACACATTAACAAACTTATCTCCCATTGATGGAAAATTAACTGCTTTTAATTCTATGGTGCTACAGTCGTATGAAAAACACACCCCCCTGAAAGTTGTTTGAGTCACCAAAACCAAGGCTCCATGGCAAAACGTAGTTCAAATCCTGTCCGGACAACGATAATAGAGAGAAATACAGGTACCTAAGAAAAAAAACGAACCACATGATAAGAACTGAAAAACGACGACACGCGTACGCTATGCTACAACCGACCTGTAAAGAAGATTTGGCAAAATCTTCTACAAATGGGAATTGGGAAACAAAAAGAAGAGGACAAACTTAATGATTTACCACTGGACTCCCCAAATACATAGTTTACTACTCCTCCAACAGACATTGACCGTACTATTAAAGACGCACACGTTAACAGCACACCACGACCCACCTAAGATCAGTTTTATTTTATACGCGTTACAAGTAAGATTGTTAAAAATGCAATAGAGCGGATAAAATCGAATACGCAAGGTGCAGATTTAATTTCGATTAAACTAATTCAACACATGATTGTCATGTCCCCAATTTTAATCGGACCAATTACAACCACAAATATAGAAGCAGTCAATAGTGTTAAGCCACTACACAAAAAAACTAACCCAAGCTCAGCTTGTGACTACCGTCCAAAAGTAGTCTGCCTAGTCTTTCCAAAGCACTATAATTTGTAGTGCACTCACAAATTTCAGACTTTTTAAACAAAAACAACATTCTAGATCAGTATCAATCAGGGTGCAGATCTAACCATAGTACATGCACAGCGTAGCGCTCATAAAAGTTACCGACGATGCACGGACAAAAATGGATAGTAGACAACTGACTCCTTCGACTCAGTGGACATATACATATGTTATAAAGTGGAGTGTGAGAGAGAGAGGGGGGGGATTTCGTAGCCATAACTTAAGATAATGACTTCATAATATATCTCAGGGAATAAAATATATTGTCTAATATTAAATAGCAAGTCAGTCCACTCATTGGACTTGCAACTCACGAGAGGCCAGGCAGAATTATTTAGTATTTTCAAGCATCTCTGGAAACCACATGATGCAACAGATCATCTCTACCCCCAATTTTCGTGTTAGCTTTTTTAAATCATTGATGCATAAGAAATCTTTTCACAAGTCATGGCGATGCCAGACAGACGCCAGACACATGCTATTATCCACTTCCGTTTCAACAAATTCTGTTTCACATGAGTTGCTTTGTAGGGGCTATCAGTTACAATTCTTCGTCTGCCACGTGCCATAATCATAGGATATTGTGGAGCTCGGAGGGGAAATCGGCGCAACTTGTAGGGGAAGTGTCTCATGAGCACGTGCCTGAGTGTCTGTAGGATTTCCCATCGGAAATCTTAGTTCGCCACCACTTCCGGACAGCTGACAAATCAGAGAAATGCACATATGGTCGTCCTCTTAGGAGGATGCGCAATGACAACAACCTCCGGAGGCCATGTTTGTTAATAACCAGAAAATTGACCAAGGAGGAGACAAGAAACTGACCCCAAACCAAACATGCGAATCAGAACCTCGGAATAACATCCGGCGTCTCAGGGATGGTCGGGGGCGTCCGTCTGAGACGGGTTCCCTCAGTGCCACCAGGTAAATACGCAGGACCATATGTCACTCACGATTTATTCACGAATCACAAGTCAGGTCCCACTTATAGATTCGTTATTACAATTTCCGGAGGCCATGTTTGTTAATAACCCGAAAATTGACCAAGGAGGAGACAAGAAAACTGACCCCAAACCAAACATGCGAAATCAGAACCTCGGAATAACATCCGGCGTCTCAGGGATGGTCGGGGGCGTCCGTCTGAGACGGGTTCCCTCAGTGCCACCAGGTAAATACGCAGGACCATATGTCACTCACGATTTATTCACGAATCACAAGTCAGGTCCCACTTATAGATTCGTTAATTGCCTGCGCAGAACTCGAAGAGTTGCAGTTTGACCCTGAGACGAGGTGCGGGGATGAAGGACAAGTGTGACAGTTATAAGTCATGACCCCGCCCTCAATTCACCCCCTCCTAAGGCAAAGCAAAAATTCATAACTGACCTGCACAGAGAGAAAAGTGTGCATTCTGTCCGTCTTCATCTTCTTGCTCCGAGAACCAAAAGTCAGGAGGTCGAGGCCAGCTCCGAGCTCTAACCTCCTGTTGAACGGAGTGCAAGCCGGGCTGAGACGAGACTCGCTAGGACTCTGTCGGTTTGCATCGCCGTGCAGAATTGGACTATTTCACATAAATACTTCTTCTAAGTATCCAAGTTTGGATAGGACACAAGCCGAGTATATTCGTCGGCCTAGTAGTTTCAGATATTTAATTGAGCTTGGTAATCAGATAGTAGACCTTTCTGACTGACTGGAGACCTCAGGAAGGGCTGTTCCAATTGGGTGAGTCGCCACGTGCATTAAAACATGTGTAACGTGAGTCTAAGTCGAAACTTGCCTGGGCGCCTAAAAGTCCCTAATTAGTCTTTACAGATTAACTTGACAAAAGTTTAAAAGCTATGATCTATAATATATTATGAATGTACATTAAAATGGCAGCTTCTGTGCTAGATGAGGTATTATTTACGCTTGGTTACTAAGCGCTGAGGTGGCGGTCTAACACGCGCTTATTGGGACGTGTGTGTGGTATGGCTGAGCATCGAGCAGGTTTAGGGAACAAACAGAGTGTTAATTCTAATTATATATGAAAGATTGAGAAACAACATGAATGTCTAACGTAGGGTATAGCAAGTGCTTGCTAAATGTTCTTTAAATTTTAGATGTTGGAACTATAATATAATAAACCTTTGTAGATGCTATCGTGTGCTATGTACAACCATAACTGTGAAATTGTTAATAAATTAGATTTAGTTACAATTTTCCTCACTCTTCTTGAAGTTCTGAAGGATATCGCAACCCTATAATTATATGTTCCTATTGTGTTCCTTTGGGCCCGTAGCCCCGGCCTTCGCTCATTGGTTATAATTAATCAAACCACAGCTTAAAATACAGTGTTTTCAGTGAATTAGGATCTGGTTATGAGGACCGGTCATACTCGGCGGCCGACTTCATAACACATAATAATTACAAAACTTGAAGCAAAACATTTTTCAAAGAGTTCACTTTAGTGGTTTACTTCTTACCTTAGCGGTAGACAGCAATGTGTAGTCTCATGCGACAATAAGTCGGAATGGTTACCTGTTACTTCTGGAGTACCGCAAGGCAGTGTATTAGGACCATGATTATTCTCCATTTATATAAAAAATGATGTAGCGAAGTCGTTAAAATCTTATCATCACCATTTGTACGCCAACGTGCTACAAATCTTCCTTCATTCATCCCCATCCCTTATCAACCAAGCAATCAAAATGATGGATAAAAGACCTAAAATCACTTGCCGCCTGGGCGCATGTTAATTGTTTGATTATTAACCCCAATAAGTCTCAAACTATTATCTAAGGTTATCGTTAACTCCTTGCTAAAGTGGACCACTACAAAATAGAAAGAGTTATACTGTAAAATACGATTATACAGTTCCAATGCCACGTTAAAAACTAGGACTCTACATGACCGACGACCTGACTTGGAATGACCTTGTAAAACACGTATGCAAAAAACATGCGCCTCTTGGCCCTCATTAAAGAGACTTGGAAACTTTGATCCACCCAAACTTAAAGTGCTCTTATGCCTTGCCATAGGCTACGAGCTCTGGGCTAGAGGTGTTCACAATAACATGCAGTCACTGATGTCCATCAGTGAGACTTATCTAATATATTATACTAGGAAAACGCCAAAGTCGTTGTAAGACGAGTGAGTGAGCCATGTGTTAGTACCTTAACATTCCCTTTGCTACCCCTCCAAAGGTTCTCCTAGCCTATCATAAGCTAGAGTGAATCATTATAGCCTTACAGTTGACGTGCCCTTATAGTAACTTAACAAAAACCTTATCATTTATACCTTATATATCAATCAACTTAAATGCAATCGTTCCCGGGTACTCAACACATGACTCGCTCACTCGTCTACAACGACTATGGCGATTTCATAGTCTAGTTGGCTATGGCGTCCTTATACCGGAAATGTGGAAGACCTGAGTTCATACCCCTGGTATGGGAATTATTCTTTAATTTCAGGAATCTATTTTAAAAAATGAAAGATGTTTGAAATGCACACAATACTATGAAAAACATAGCCAGTACGAAAAACGTGTACAAATTGCAAGGTTTACTGAATCTCCCAGAGAAATTTGGGGAACTTGAGCGTGCAAGATTCAAAGCACCTTAGTCACTGCATGCATTCACCGCCTTACTTTAGCTAGGAAAACGCCAAAGTCGTTGTTGGACGAGTGAGCGAGTACCACATTTGCATTTGCAGCTGCAGCATAGCATGCATGCAGCTCTGCATGAGTCATCAAGTCGAGACTTGTCTGGCACTGATCGCTATGCACGTGGACGCGGGCGACACCAAAAAAATGAAAACATATCACATCGCCAACGCAAAGTATTAAAGCTACCAAGATTCTAAAATATGTGTTGAAAGGTCCATACATGAACCCGAGTTCGACTCGATATTTTCTGCATCTATCTTTTATTCTCCTCAAATCAAATCCAATTAAGTAATGCTCTGCAAAACACGATTTTTTGCAGCAATTACATTTTTTGTAAGTTGGCAGGACAAGATATAATTCTGAAATTTTTGTCAGTTGTCAACATTCATAGTGGTAACATTGGTGAGAAAGGGTATTTTTTTCCAAACCGAACTTTAAGTTTAAAAAAATAAAGTAGTAATTTGTTTAATTTAATTTTTTGTAGGTTGAATTCTGCGAATTTTGCTGTGCATGTTAACAGCACTCTAACAATTGGTCCTTGAGGTTGGTGTGAAATTTCGTCAAAATCGGAAGAGTAGTTTGTCCCTGCGCATCGAACACACATATACACATAAACACAACGAAGTGCCGCAAACTTGCCATAGAGATTTCATTCGCTCCGCACACTCGTCCAATTATACTAGGAAAACGCCAAAGTCGTTGTTGAACGAGTGAGCGAGAAGCACACATTTGCATTTGCAGCTGCAGCATAGCATGCATGCACGCAGCTCTGTATGTGCATGAGTCATCAAGTCGGGACTTGTCTGCCACTGATGCGTTAACTATATCGTTCGGTATAGACGTGAACGCGAGCGACACCAAAAAAATGAGAACATATCACATCGTCAACACCGAAGTATTAAAGCTAAGATTCCAATTTTTTTTTTGAAAGGTCCACTCATAAACTCCATTCCCTCTCGATATGTTCTGCATCCATATTTTATGCTCCTCAAATCAAATCCAATTTAGTCAAATTCTGCAAATCAAGATTTTTTGCAGTAATTCATTTTTGTAAGTTGGCAGGGCAAGATATAATTCTGTAACTTTTCACAAATAACAAACATAGTGGTAACATTGTTGAGAAAGGGTATTTTTTTCCAAAGTGAACTTTAAGGTTTAAAACAATAAAGTAGAAATTTGTTTATTTTTTATTTTTGGTAGGTTGTATTCCTGCGAATTTTGCTGTCCATGTTGACAGCACTCCATCTATTGATCCTTTACGTTGGTGTGAAATTTTGTCAAAATCAGACCAGTACATACATACATACATACATACATACATACATACATACATACATACATACATACATACATACATACATACAAATACATACATACATACATACATACATACAAGCTAGCGATTTAGCCGCGGTCGTTTAACCAGTTCCCACTCGAACACTGAAGTTAAGCAACATCGGGCGTGGTCAGGGGTTGAGTGGGTCGCCGCTCTGCCCTGAAACACAACGTATATCGCTGGCTAGAGCAGACTAGGGTTCGTAAGCTTGTGTGACAGCTTCGTTCTCCTTGGCGCCGTCTGCTCGGCAGTCCGGGTTAGTGGAGGAACCTATATGACTGTCAAAAGTTACACCGTCCTTTCGGATGGGACGTAAAGCCGTTGGTCCCCTTGGTACTTTTCGGTAGGAGAAGCTATGTGCCGGTACCGGGTTGCCCTCCTCCCTTCTCTATTAAATTTGCACTAGTGGGCTTCATTGCCTGTTGCAAATAGAGACATAATAATAATAATAATAATAAATATAAATACATAATACATACATACATACATACATATACATACATACATACATACATACATACATACATACATACATACATACATACATACATACATACAATACATACATACATACATAAATTCTCATAAATACATACATACATCACATACATACATCATACATACATACAACATAGACATACATACATACACACAACACAACGAAGTGACGAAAACTTGCCATAGAGGACTCCGTTCGCTCCGCTCACTCGTCTAACAAATATTCCAAAATATGTTTTAGAAAGGTTTATTCATGCACCCCATTTAGGCTCTGATGTTCTGCATCCATCTTTTATGCTCCTCAAATCAAATCCAATTTAGAAAAACCCTGCAAAACATGATTGTATAGTAATTAATTTTCTGTAGGCTAAGTTGGCAGGGCAAGATATAATTCTTAAAATTTTCACAGTTTTTAACATTCATAGTGGTAACATTGATAAGAAATGGTATTTTTTTTAAAGCGAACTTTTAAGTTTTAAAAATAAAGAGGTTATTTGTTTAATTTTAATTTTTTGTAGGTTGGATTCCTGCGAATTTTGCAGTCCATGTTAACAGCACTCTATCTATTGGTCCTTGACGTTGGTGTGAAATTTCGTCAAAATCGGACGAGTAGTTTGGCCCCTGCGAATCGAGCACACAGACATACACACATACAGACATAAACACAACAAAGTGCCGTTAACTTGCCATAGATAGAGGACTCCGTTCGCTTCGCTCACTCGTCTAACTAGAAAAACGCCGAAGTCGTTGTTGGACGAGTGAGTATCATAATTACATTTGCAGCTGCAGCATGCATGCAAGCAGCTCTGACTCGTCAAGTCGAGACTTGTCTATAGCTGCTACTGCTGCGTTCTCTAAATCGTTTTACAAGCGGGCGACACCAAAACTGGCAAAACATATCACATCGCCAACACCAAAGTATAAATCTATCAAAATTCCAAAATATGTTTCATGCCTCGACCCCATTTCCCGTCAATATGTTCTGCATCCATCTTTTATGCTCCTCAAATCAAATCCAAATAAGTAATGCTCTGCAAACTTAATTTGTTGAAGTAATTATTTTTTTGTAAGTTGGCAGGGCAAGATATAATTCTGAAATTTTTCACAGTGTTAACATTCATAGTGGTTACATTGATAAGAAAGGGTATTTTTTTCAAAAACGAACTTTATAAAGTATTAATTGGATGAGCGAGCGAGCGTAGCGAGCGGAAGCGAAGACTTCAATTTCACTGACCCCCCAAAAAATTTAGCTCGGGTGTTTTTTTTTTTTTTTTTTGTTTTTTGTTTTTTTTTTTGTTTTTCCGTCTGTTTGTTCGCTCGATTCGGGCAAACGGCATACGCGATCTTGATGAAAATTTGACCGGACCTTCGTTTTCTCTGAACTTAGAGGTGTATGTTTTTGGGTACAATCGAAGAAATATTTCTCATAAATATCGTACTTTTACGATTTTTTTCGATTTTAGTGCGATATTTCGTGACATTTGGGCCGATTCTGACCAAACTGGTGGGGCTAGAACGTTCATATTTCACATGGACATTAAGATTATGGTGATGTAGTACCTTTTGAAAGAAAAAGTTGAAAAAGTTAGCTAGAATCTATAGAAATAAAGGTTTTAATATTAGTTTTTCAATTTTTAGTGCGATATTTTCGTCACATTTGGGCCGATTCTGACCAAACGGGTAGGGCTACAACGTTCAGATTTCACATGGACATTAAGGTTATGGTGATGTAGTACCTTTTGAAAGAAAAAGTTGAAAAAATTAGTCAGAATCTACAGAAATAAAGGTTTAATATGAGTTTTGAAGTTTATAATACCAATTAACAAATAACAATAGAAACTTGACAACAATCACCTCCACAATGCATTAAAAAAAGCACTTGCAAAGGAAAAGTGCAAACAAACGCACAAAACGCAAAAAAAACCTCATCCATCAACGCGGCGGGACTTTAGCGTTTCCCTAGTTTATGAAAATTTCTTTTGTAGTTGATTTCTGCGAATTTTGCTGTCCATGTTATAGTTCGTCCGTTTACAGTTGACGAATTTGGAAATCCTCAAAGGGACAAAGCCCAGATTGTTCACACCTTTTGACAAGATAATCTTTCTCTAGTTCACCGGAAATAGTCCGGAGATCCCCAGTGATTGAAAATATCTATTTTAAAATGATTTAGCAAACCTGCCAAATCACTAGTTTGGTTCCATTATTGCGCTTCATTGGTTTGCCAAAGAGGCGCACAATGGAAACTTCACCGGCAACATGAGGGACGGTCACGAAGACGATTTTAAATTACAACCCTCTATTTGGGTTTATACAAGTGCTTTACAGTTCCCGCTGTGTCGCGAAAAAGCCGAAATTCGTCAATGTAACGGACGAATATACCAGACTCTATCTATTGTCCTTGAAGCTGCCTTCACTACCACACGTCGGCGAGCGCCGAGTGCTCGGTTGCCGAGGCGGGCGCTCGATGAACTATTTACCCCCTCTCCAGAAATGGATAATATGAATGAGAGTTCCCAACGATTAAACACTATTTCAGCTTTAACGTATGGTAAATTATGTTTTCGACTGTTTGAGACGCAAATATATCATAACTAATCAACCACGATTATATCGTTAACTTCGGTCGAGCGCGCCAAAAGTTGTTTGAACCAACTTCAGCGCTCCTCGGCGCTTCGAAACGTAGCTCCATCGTGATTGGTCGAAACAGCCCCTTCCGGCAGCGAGCGCTCGCCGACGTCCAGGTAGTGAATGCAGCTTGACGTTGGTGTAAAATTTCGTCAAAATCGGACAAGTAGTTTGGCCCCTGCGAATAGAGCACAGAGACAGGGGCGCAGCGAGGGGGGATCAGGGTGTCCGATCCCCCCCCCCCCAAAAAAAGTACTCAACAGCACTATGCATTATGTGGTATATAAATAACATTGAATAAACTTTAAGTTAAAGTTTGAGTATTGGATTATTGGCCTGATGAAGGCTTTGTGAACCCACATGCCAATATAGGTTTGCATTAGGGAACACTTTAACATATATAATATTATGCTGCGGTAAGTTAGTTCGTAAATATTTGTTCAGGTTAGTCTGCAAAATATTGCACTTAAGTTGTTAGGTTAGAAAACAGATGTCTGGCCATTTATTGCAGGAGTTTTATGATTTTATGAATATGGGGGTAGAAAATAGAAAGTGTTTGCCATTGCCCAGGGAGGTTTTGAAACACAGTTGTCCAGCTACTGTCTTGCAGAGCGCGCGCGTTTTTGCTGTCGTTGAAGTTTGCAATTGAAACATTCTTAATTGTGAGTTTGGTAGTATAATTGTGCAGAAAGGCCTAAGTGTGTTTTTTGTGTTTGCCGCCATAGTTACTCTTTGGAACAGAGTGTTAATGTGTGATATGTGCGTCGATTTTTAATTACCTAAGAGTTAAAAAAAACTTAAAGTGCACCATGACTCGGTTGATGTTCCCGTTGCTGACATAGCTAATAATTTAAAGGTAAGAAGTATTTAAGTAATTATACCACATTCTATGCCAATTATTATGTTTTTTTTAGATAGTTATATTTAAACGTATAAACTAGAACAATTCATCACGACGGGGCTAGGGAAACAGACCACCCCTTTCCCAAACCCCCGCGTGGGTCCTGTCTTAATTTTCCTCTAAATTCATTCAATTCAGGGCCTAAATGAGTAGGCTGTTCTTTCTGCCTTATTTGGGTAGTTCAGAAAATTTTGAAGTGACAAGATTTTTTAACTGACGATATGTGGATCTTCACAATTTTATAAATCGTCGAAAGCACGCTAAAAACTAGTAAAATGGCACCATTTGCAATGCTAGAAATCAAAATTTTTCTGGGGCTATGCGCCTCAGACCCGCACTTGCTGGGGGGCATCCCCCCAGACCCCCCATTGTATCAATAATAAAGTTCATCTCTCCCCCCCCCCGAATGAAAATCCTGGCTACGCCCCTGCACAGAGACATACACACATACAGACATAAACACAACAAAGTGCCGAAAACTTGCAAGAGACTCATTCGCTCCGCTCACTCGTCCAAAACCGCCAAAGTCGCTGTTAGACGAGTGAGCGAGTCGTGTGTTGAGTACCCGGGAACATTAGTATTTACGCTGTTTGATATCTAAGGTATTAATGATAGGGTTTTGGGTCAGGGGAACATGATCAATGCAACGAGAATACAAAAATGAAAATATCAAGAAAGAGTTTTTTTTTCGATCTGGCCACAAAAATTTAAAATGGTGTGTTTTATTGTAAATAAAGATATAAAAATTTAACTTTTACACAAACTTTTTCGCAAACTAGTAGTAAGAGGTATATTTCTATATTTTTTCTAAAGCTTAATTATAATATATTCAAAGGGTGACTGTCAGTACAATAGTTACATATTTTTTCACTTTTGAACTTAACAAGGAAAACGCTTAAGTCCCGCCGCGTTGTTGGATGAGCGTAATTGGTGCATTGAGCTGCCATGTGTTATGCGGAATTTCTGTTGTTCTGTGAAAAAATCATTACTAAGTCGAATTTTTCAAAAATTAAATTAAATAAAATTTTAATTAATCGTAATTTAAAAAAAGAAATAGATCGTTATATTGCAATTTTCATAAGAAATAAATATTCGATTGCGCTCAAATTTAACACGAATATATTAATTCATAAAATTAAAATTCTGTGAAAAAATAATTACAATAGGATAAAGCATGTAGGTGTTATAAGTCAAAGAACTGCTTAAAAAAAGAAAAAAAAACGTAAAATTTTGATATTCATGACAAATAATTTTTCGATTGCGCTCAAATTTCACACGAATATCTTAATTCATAAAATTAAGGTTCTGTGAAAAAATCAAAGAATAAAGCAGTAGGTGTTATAAGTCGAAGAATTTTTTTAATCGAAAAAATCGTAAAATTGCGATTTTCATGAAAAATAATATTCCGATTGCGCTCAAAAACGTGGCAGTTCTAAGTTTAGAGATTTCGAAGGCCTCCAGAAAATTTCATCGCAATTGGAGTATCGGTTTAGCCGAAATCGTGCTGACAAAACACACAAAAATACAGAAAAAAGGGGGAAAAAACATTCCGGATTTTTTTCTCCAGTGTAGTGAAATGGAATCTTCGCTTCGCTCGCTACGCTCATCCAATTAGACGAGTGAGCGCAGCGAAAGTAGTCTACAACGCAAGTCAAACGGGTCTTCGTCGTGATTAATTTAATTGCTTAATGTCTGTCCGGTCCCGGCTTTGTTTCCATAGTTTTGTCACAGTGATGAAGACTACACCGCATTATATGCATTTCAAAACATGTTTCATAAGTTTTTAATACATACCAGAAATTAAAAAAAAATTCCCGACCAGGGGATTGAACCAAGGTCTCCCACATTCCGGGTATAAGGGCGCCTCAGCAAACTATACTAGGAAAACGTCAAAGTCGTTGTGAAACGAGTGAGCGATATATGTGTTGAGTACACGGGAACATTTACATTTAAGTTTGATAATAGGTATAAATAATAGGTTTATGAGTTTATTTGGTATAAGGGCGATTCAATTGTAATGCCATAATGCGCCACGCTAGCCTATGATAGGCTATCCGACAGTGTTTGCTCGGGCGCTAAGCGCTTGACTCTGATTTGGGAGGTCCCGGTTCGAATCCCGTCGAGACCGGCAAACTTTACTGAAGGTTTTTTCCGAGGTTTTCCTCAGTCGTTAATGCGAATGCAAGGGATTGAGTCTTTTTAAATAGTCCTCGCACTTTCCTTCACAATTGTCCTATCCGCAATATGCCTAGTTAGTCACCTGAAGACGGTCACACCGTTTAAATCTGATGTGTATACCTTAAAGCAGGCTTCCTACATTTTTTTGTATTTATGAAAGAAGTCTACAACGCAGGTCAAACGGTAAAGGGAAAAGGGGGAGGAAGTATGGATGGTTTTTCTGGATCTTACAAAAGCCTATGATATAATGCCGAGAGAGAGAGAGAGAGAGAGAGAGAGAGAGAGTTTGGGAATACCTTAGAAAAAAGAAGATTGATATACGATTGTTGGAAAGAGTACAGAGTATGTATGTGCAGAATGTGAGTTGCGTGGAAACAAAGGATGGCAGAACGGATTGGTTTGAAATAAAGACAGGTCTCAGACAAGGGAGTGTACTGTCACCGATGCTTTTCAATATAGTACTTGACGAGATATTGAGGAAAGTGGAGAGTGATGGGCCGAAGTCGTCTAAAACTTAGAGAAGAAGATCTAGTAGAGGCAGATTTTTATATACCAGGGCAGTATAATCTCCGCCGATAGTAAAATAGACGCGGAGAATACAAGGCGTATTGGTATCGCAGAGAGTTTCTTCCAGTTAGTGAGGAAATTTCTTTGGAAAAAGACGTGCCAAAACGATGCAAACTTTTAATATACAAAGCATATTTTGAACCGGTACTCACATATGGTGCAGTGACATGGCTATTTGGGGGTAAAGGAGAAAGACAAATTCAAGCTGCGGAAATTAAATTTTTAAGGAGTGTAGTGGGAGTTACGAAGATTGATAAGATAAGGAGCACAAAGATAAGGAAAGAACTAGGAGTAAAGGGTTTTAACTTTAAGCTAGTGAAAGAAAGGCTGAGGTAGTTTGGACAAATGAAGGGGATGCAGAAGGACAGGAGTCCGAAGATGCAGTATGAACAAGACGCAGGAAACAATCAGAGAAAAAGAAGGTGGCCCAGACTGAGATGGGGAGAATTTATAGCAATGGATTTAAAAAGGAGAAATGCATCTTGGGAAAGGATTAACCAGGAAAGATTTAGGGAAGAACGAAATATATGGCATAAACTGGTGGAGGTCCCTGAGTAAGAAAGTAAAGTAGATGATGCAGAGGAAGAAAAAGATGATGTAAGAGAAGCGTCAAACATGACTAGCCGTCTTCGATAAGCCCGGGGAGCCAAGAATGTCGTGGGATACTCCCACCCCCTACCCGACTTAGTTGGAAAAAGGGTTCGATATTAATTAATGATAGGCTAGGGAGGTATAAGACCCATGCTGTCTAGATCCAGCCTTAGGTTGGAGGAATAAAGGGATTTTTTCCGGGCACTCAACACATGGCTCACTCACACGTCTAACAACGACTGGCGTTTTCCCAGTCTAGTGAGTATCCTTAACAATACAGCACTTTCACAATTTCCCTATGAATTTTTATTTTATTTTCAACTATAACGTAGTAGCTTTATGTCCCGAGAGTTGGAAAGTTCGCTGAAAATTACACAAAAATTTGAAATAGCCGTAAGGCTGGTAGGAAGCAAACAATTATTATTGCATGTTGGGTATAGTGAAGATGAACGATTGCAGCCATGGAAAGTACTCTGTATTAATTATGTGTCGTCAGTCATTTAATCTTTGTATTGTAGGCTACTCGAGCATGAATAAATTTAAAAAAAAATTCAATTGCATATTTTATTTTTGTACATTACAATGGATGTAAATACAATTATCATTTTTTTTAGATATAAAGTACACGTCAAAGAAATGGTAAAGTGCAATAACCTTTCAGCCAAAATACCAATGACATCTGTGAGAAATATTGTGGGCTTGTGTACGATTAAAATACGGATAAGTTACATAAGTAGGAATAGATAGTAGGATTATGAAGTAGGACAGTCTACCATAATTGGCAACTTGCTTCATAGAAGACTATCCGTGTCACCACGGACCACCAATTTGTTGGTTTTCAAATCAAGTAAACACAGTCAACTGTCTGATATGTCTGAAAGATTATCTGCAGCTCCGGCATGAGGGTCTTTATTTGTGCGAAGTATCCATCCATCCATGTTGCAGGTGTGATGACCAGGCTCCTCAGACCAGGCACGCACTGTGGTATGAGAAGAATTACCTCTTCAGTGATCTCGGCAAAAAAGTATAGCTTCAAATGAAGTAGCTTCGAACATCCCTCGATTGCACTTCTCACCCCACTCATGGTCATACCTTGTTTGCCATCTAGAGCGAGTGTTTTCAGGCTCTTAAGGTGCTCGCCGATAGCCGCTGCCGCCAAGTCAGTGGCGTTGCTGCCTAACAGGTCTAGCGACACGAGGTTCTTACAGCCAGATGAAAACATGTCCG